>CM051273.1:51998302-52018302 GCA_027921565.1 Artemia sinica
GTGTGTCTGTGTGTGTGTCTCTGTGTGTCTGTGTGTGTGTCTCTGTGTGTCTGTGTGTGTGTCTCTGTGTGTGTGTCTCTGTGTTGTCTGTGTGTGTGTCTCTGTGTGTCTGTGTGTGTGTCTCTGTGTGTCTGTGTGTGTGTCTCTGTGTGTGTCTGTGTGTGTGTCTCTGTGTGTCTGTGTGTGTGTCTCTGTGTGTCTGTGTGTGTGTTCTCTGTGTGTCTGTGTGTGTGTCTCTGTGTGTGTGTCTCTGTGTGTCTGTGTGTGTGTCTCTGTGTGTCTGTGTGTGTGTCTCTGTGTGTCTGTGTGTGTGTCTCTGTGTGTCTGTGTGTGTGTCTCTGTGTGTCTGTGTGTCTGTGTCTCTGTGTGTCTGTGTGTGTGTCTCTGTGTGTCTGTGTGTGTGTCTGTGTGTGTGTCTCTGTGTGTCTGTGTGTGTGTCTCTGTGTGTCTGTGTGTTGTGTCTCTGTGTGTCTGTGTGTGTGTCTCTGTGTGTCTGTGTGTGTGTCTCTGTGTGTCTGTGTGTGTGTCTGTGTGTGTGTATGTGTGTGTGTGTCTGTGTGTGTGTTACCGTGAATGTATGAAATCTGGTTAATGTCGACATTCACTGGCGAATGTCCAAAATTTCTTTTTTTCTGCTTGTATTTAATTAGCTTTGCGAGTCGGCTTTTTCAGTCTTATGTAAGCTATGATGGTAAAAGTTAAAGTTAGGTTAGATCGGTTTAGATTAAATTTGGTTGTAAATATTAGAAATGGGTTAAAAACCAAAGCTATCCTTACCAAACCTAATCTAACCTTACTTGTCATCATCAAACCTTGCATTAAATTGAAAATGTAGACTGGCAACGCTGACTAAATCCAAGGAGAAAAAAAAAGGAATTCGGACATTGACCGGTGAATGTCAACATTGACCAATGCCGGACATTTACGGTAACATAGATATATATATATATATATATATATATATATATATATATATATATATATATATATATATATATATATATATATATATATATATATATATATATATATATATATGTACATATATATATGTATATATATATATATATATATATATATATATATATATATATATATAATATATATATATATATATATATATATATATATATGTATATATATATATATATATATATATATATATATATATATATATATATATATATATATGTACATATATATATGTATATATATATATATATATATATTTTTTATATATATATATATATATATATATATATATATATATATATATATATATATATATATATATATATATTATATATATATATATATATATATATATTTATATATATATATATATATATATATATTGTGATACATACTGCTAGAAAGAGAACTCTGTCGTCGGCTCGTTAGCTAGGAAGAAGACCTCTTTGTAGGCTTTTCGAAGCTATATTTAGAACCTCCTATTTTCAGAGGATGCACTGCCCCGTGATGACGCATTCATTCGTGAACACGTGAGTAGGCTATTCAAGTCGTTTATTATTGAAAATCATTTGTCATTCGAAGAAATGGATTGATTTGAGATTTCAGAAATTTATAAGCAGTGCTGCATAACTGCACATCAATTGGTAGGGGAGAGGCAGTTGATCTTCGATCGTTATATTGGGGAGGAGTTGCCTGAGGCCTCAAGTTGTGCATTTTCAAACCAAATTTTCCAGCTTTCTGTAAGAAGCTCTTCAGATATAGTGTTAGATCTGTCAAACCCAAACCAAAAAAGGAGTGGAGGATCGAAAGGGTCCCTGGCCCCTCATACTGAGAAGAATCTAGTATTTTATTTTCCAGCGAATTTAAGTAAATGGGCTCTTCCATTCTCCAGGCATTACCGTCTAGCCTATAAATTTAAATGTTTATAGAAAAAATAGAGCTGGGGAGAGAGTAGCCGCTCTCATTTTGCTGCACAAAATTTTGGGTTTAATTATATTGAAAGGTAATTAAAACTTGAAATAACAAACTAGCAGTGACACCGTTTTGGAGGAGGGGACAGTTTTTTTTTGTTTTTTTTTTTAGAAAAAATTTTATGTAGCCCTTGCCCCTTGACTCTCCGGATTTGAACCTTTCTTGCCCCCCTCCCCCTATAAAAATGCTAGAGCTACGCTCCAGCAAACTAGATACATTTATTTCAGTCTAAAATGCCTTCAGGAAGCACCTAGCCAAACATGAGCTTAAAGAGCAGAGGACCAACGCCCACCATGTACATGATAATTTGTGTTCTTTTCTAATTTCGAAGCTTTTGTTTGCTTTCCTTTGAAAACAAACTTGTTTTTGAGCTCTGAATTAATCTTGGCAGGGTCTGCAACAAAGTGGTAAAAGAGAAACCTTATTCAGAGGTAATGCTCTGTAGCCTTGCCTGTAGTACTGAGCCATGCCCCTTTCAATAAATTATTTATCTTTTTTTTCACCTGGCCATTTCGTATGGAAGGTATGGTCGTAAAAATATGAGAGGGGGCTCGTTCGATTAGAAACTGGAAGGGTACTTGTATGACATAGCCCCAACTTCAAATTCTTCATCTAAGTAGAACCTGTTTCTCTGATGCTCAATCCTGATGAAATATCGCAAATATGATGAAAGTAATACCTAAGCGAACTTGATTTTAAATCAAAAATCAAATGATATTCATTTTTATACAATCCTGAAAAGGCTTATGCCAGCTTTGCATAAGCAAGATAGGGTGAGCGAGAGGCGAAGCTGGCATGAGCCTTTTTCAGGATTGCATCTTCGGCACTATATCATAGAAGTACCATTAGAAGTTTTAGTGCTCTTTCTTAAGAGACGCATGTGAGTGAAGGACAAACAACCCCCTTCACCGTTCCCCGTTTCACTACCCACCCCCCTGTAACCTCAATGAGTACCCAGCCCCCTACCTCGCTACCCAGCCCCCTACCTCGCTACCCAGCCCACTGTAACCTCAATAAGATCCCTAAAAGGGCAAGTTTCATTTTTCCTGATCGGCTTGACACTTATATCCTTAAGACCTTTGGCCATAGAGACCAAGGACTTAATACTATAGGAAAAGCATCGGGAAATGGAAAAAGGGACTTTCGGGTACTTGTATAGCCCGTACCGCTCAAGTTGTTCATTTCGTTGACGTATTATAGAACCGGGTTTTTTTCGTTAGTTTCTTTCAGCCTATAGTGAGACAAGACTAAGAAAAGCGACAGAATAGGTGGAAAATATATAATTTGGGCTATATATTTGGCCTCTGGGGTTGGGGGTGGGGGTAAAGTATTTGGACAGTGTTAAGTTAGAAAACAATTCTTACTTCATAATATGCAGAACAATTGTACCTAAAACTTTAGGCATGCGGACCCGTTATACTTTAACCCCCCCCCCCCTAATGTGCAAATATATTGCTCAAATTTACTTCTAAAGTAAAAAGTACCCTTTTTCGATTAACTGAAACCGTTGAGAATCGTTGCCAGGACTCTGAGGACCATACATTTTATTGGAGAGAAGGGTACTAGGGTACGTAAATGGTCCCAAAAGCTTTTGTCCCTAATCAGTGTGAAGCTTACAACCGTAAGTCATTGGATCAAGGAAGCCTAATGAGAAAAAAAATTGTTTAATGGGCATTCACCAGAAATGGTGTACAAAATGGTAAAAACTTATTGAACGGCTCAGGAGGACCATAGTGAACAAGAATAAATAGAAAAATGTTGGCCCCTCGAAAGATGGTCTAAAAGCCAAAAAGACTCTGAAGGGGGGGGGTCCTCCAAAATGAGGCCCAGAACATTATTTTATCTGCTCAAAACTTAAAAAGTCCTTGGGTCAAAAGGTCACTTCCCTAGGGGTAGAAAATGGCTATGCTGTGTCCAGGAATTAATTTTAGTTTTCTTTTTCTTTTTTTACTAACAATTTCAATTGGTCATATCAAGCACTGGTTGCATTTTTGGCGGGGGGAGGCTCATTGACTTAAAGAAATTTTAGCTTATCATATATTAAATTAATTAATTTATTGAGATTCAGGCAAGGTAAATTATCACATTTAACTTTGGAAATATTTATCTTGGATTTCAAACATGTATTGGAAAAAAAAACACAACAAAAATAAGGCAATTCAATGATCCCATAAATTATTTCCAAACTGTCTTGGTCCATATTTCCTTTTTGCGCCGCTGTAATTTTCCTTAATTTCACAAGCCTTAATTGCATAATGTTTGGCTTTTTATAGCATTACGTAACACATCATTAAATGTTTTTTTCCTACTTAGATTCAAGAATGTGCTAAACGGGATAAGGTTATTATTGAAATGGAATCAAGGATCCATGGATGATTGCGAGTGAGTGACCAGGCTCCCCCTCCCACATAAGAGAAAAATATTATAAACAGTATGCATTGATTTCCTTATTTTTTTTTTTAAATGTGAAAACTTAGTAGAGAATTTTGTTTTTCCTGATTGTTCGCCCCTCTGAAAAATTTTGCTAATATAACCGTGGATAAATTTGGTTATGGACCAGCGGCGTATTTGATACTTAAAGAGAAAACAAGAAAGAAACGCATTAACAAAATTTTCTTTTCTGATTGAACGAGGAATCATTGTGCATCTCTCAAATTCAGTACCATTGATCGATTTGTACGATTTATTTTTTGTTATTATTATTTTTTTTTTGTCCGATGTGGCGGGGACGGATATACTTTATTTCCTTTTCCCAGATCTAGGAATAACTAGAAAGTTGGCTTTTAATGTCAAAATAGTTTCTACCGCATTAGGATAATTGATGAAAAAAAAATTTATTCTTCCATTTTCTAGTTCTGATGTCAAACCTTATAACGTAATGCCTTTTTAGATACAACAATCTATTTTCAACCTGATTAAACGACATGAGAAAGCGACGCAGAAGAAATGGCTTGTATGCATGAGGCAATAGAACGTAGGCTGTGTGTACCCTTGGGTAAATACAATTATCGTCTGCGGAAAGGAATAAAAACAATAGTAAATTACCAATGAAATATTAAACATTAAGAAGATTAGGCATTATTTCATCTATTTTTGATTGAGGGGGGGGGATAAATCATCCCCATCTACGCTCTTTTGAAAATACGTTTTATTCATTTGCTTTTTAGTCCAATTTTCTACATTGAAAACCACAATTTAGATGGACTGGATTATGGTATGAGTTATTTGTAACATTTATATGGCTACATCGTCCCAACATAGTCGCCAATTTAGGGGGGGGGGGAATTGCCATTCTCCCATAGATTTTTTCGCCCCTCTATATTTTAAGAAATACCTTTTTTGGTTTTTTCTTGAAAAAAAAAATGCCCCTCCCCCAAAATTACCTTTTATCTTCCTTTTACCTTTTACCTTATTTATCTTCATTTTTTAATGGAAAAACTCCTTCCCTCCGCCCCCTATATTTTTGTAAATTGGTGTTCATGTGGCAAAACAGGGGAATATGAAGAACCCATATTGTTAGACATCTATCACAGTTTATATAATTAGGTAGTAAGTTTAACGCAGATAATTTCTGGCTCTTCATTCTCAGTGCGAACAAAAAGCTCCTCCCACTTATTCATGCATTAGCGGAATCCACTTATTCATGTGGATGTATTCATGAATCCACTTATTCATGAACGCGAAGCCAAGTTTCGCGTTCAAGAGAGATCTGACTTGTCTACCCGTGAAAAGATCTAATGTCGCTTATGTTTATACGTTCTCTGGAGCACTCGCACCTCGGTCCGGGTTTTTATAATGGTTGAGATAGGGAAAGATCATACTGCTAATTATATATACTGTGACATCTATACAGAGACATTAAATCCATTTTTGCCATTACAAAGTTTTTCCACAAGCTAAACGTGCAAAGCCACAAAATTTTTACTTTGCCAATTCTTCATTTGCAAAGAGGAAACATGAATTATGCCACTTCCATAAGGATTCAATAATTTATAAAGTATGGCCAACAACGCCACAAAATTTTTACTTTGCCAATTCTTCATTTGCAAAGAGGAAACATGAATTATGCCACTTCCATAAGGATTCAATAATTTATAAAGTAAAAAAAATGGCCAATTAGCTGGTACTATTGTATCTCAAGATGTTGTGATAAACCATTAAATCAATTTGTAGAGTTAGTGAATTATGGAAAATTCAGTGCATATGCAAAATCCAGGCTCTATGTTTAACCGGTACTCTTCTGAAATACAGGACACTTGCGAGAAGTGAAGTTTGGTTAATGCTAATGAAATAAAACAAAATAGGATGAAAATATAATAGCTTATGAACAAATTTGGGCTAAATATTTGCACATTAGGGGTGGGGGGTAAAGCGTAGCATATGTTAAATACGTAACCTAACCTAGCTACCTTTTAGTCCCCTAAACCCCAAAAAATTAAAGCTTAGATCTTTGTCATGGACTGAGCAATATCTCACTATGCAGCGGAAACCTGTTTATCAATACCGGCTTTGAAATTTCAATGCGGTCTTTCTTTCGTGTGTCCTGTATTTCAGAAGAGTACCGTTTGCCCTCCCCTAATAATGTGGATAAAAAATGTTTTATACCTCTTGCCTCTTGACCATCCAGATATGGACCCCTCTTGCCCCCCCCCCCCAGTAAAAACGCTGGAAATTTGCCCCTGCGAAGAGGTGGACGTATAGTTCATTTGCAATACAAATGAATGTTATATATGGATTGAGGATTAAATTCTGATTCTAAAGGTATGTCTCAAGGCCATGGGCGCCCATAAGCTGAATTTTAGGGGGGGGGGCTTACCTGGTCCAATTGGCACTTTCAATGCTGCATAATAGAAATTTCAAAACAAAATATAAAAATACAAGGCATTGTCATTCAGACAGGAGGGGGGGGCAAAGACCGAGTCCGTTGATTTTGAATTAAAATCAAGTAGTTGTGGGCATAAAGCCATGGCTAATAAAAAAACAAGACAGATTGTCCGAGTGAGTGAGAGGCAAATCAGGCATAAGTCCTTTTTAGGATTGTATACAACTGATGTTACTTCATTTGTTGCTAGATAAGTTTATCTATCATCCGTCCACACGTCAGTGGTGGATCCAGAGGGGGGCGCGCTCCCCCCCTCTAACGTAGTCTAGAATAGTGTCACTTTCTTAATTAACGCAAGTTTGCGTTAGTTAAACTTGCTCCTAACGCAAGTTTATCGGATCAACCTATTTTGCCCCCTCCCCCTAAAAAAAATCCTGGATCCGCCCTTGCCATACGTCATTCCTAGGGCAAAAATAAGGTTAAGCCACTGGACTTGTATGCAAAATCTGGGACTGAATTTGCTTCGACTCACAGGCGAACAAGAGATCCCCACCCTCCATCCCCCCATATGGGTGCCCATGCTCAAGACCGTATCTATGGTGGGTTCACGGAGTTTGAACCCCTCTCCCCCTCCTGAAATTTGTGTCCGACTCGTAGAAATGCAACAAAAATACACAAGTAAATTTTTTATGCGTTTTTCATGCCCCCCCCTTCTTTAAACAAAAATCCTGAATATGACCTTGGTAAGTCTATTTCTTAGTTATCTCAATGTTTAGTTAATCGGAAAAATTGACCAAATGCAGCCGCCTTTGGTGCAGCTGGAACCTTCAGCAAGTGTAATAGTTTTATCGACGCACCTAAGAATCTTCTAAGACGTATTTTGAGTGCGTCTTTCTTGACTGATTTATTTTCAACTTGGCAGCGCATCAAACTTCTCACTCTTAATCATTGGCATTTTGTGTTTTTATTTTATACCAAACGGGAATTCTTCAAATCCTCTTGAGACCGTCATGTCAACAAAATATTTCGTTATGAGAGTGGTTGTCTTTCTGGCATCAATTGTGGTTTTGATTGCCAAAATAATTAAAATCGTAACATATTTTTTGTTTGTGTAATTATTGGCCAGTCATTTTTCGCAATAGGATGTTCTTAAAAGAAAATAAGAACCTGTCAGAGGTGACTTTTAGGTAGTGAATGACAAGTTGCAGAACATCCGACGCTCCCTCCAAAAATGACATTTCAGTTACCAAAAATATTTGCTTATGCCATGTTCAGACTAGGGCGGCGGCCAAACTTCATTTGAAATGTAGCTGCAGACTTAACAAAAATAGAAAATGGTTGATACCGGGCACGTACGCTGGATTTTTTCCCTTTTTTGGGGGGGGGGATGAGGGGAAAATAATGAATGCAGAAATTTATTTGGTAATTGGAATAAGAAGTGCCCAGAAATTCAAGAGCATTTAGGATTTTGTTGAGCCGGGCCCTGAGACCCCCCCCCTTCTGCATGCGTCCCTAGTTGATACTTTAATGTCAATATTACTTTCCTTTAAAAAAAAATGAATTTTGCCGATAACTTTGTTTTCAACTGACCTTCAGAGCTAATAAATAGTAAAAAGAATTGAAACAAAACCACACTTTCCTAGCGGAAATGTGCCATACTAAATGTAAGCGGGTGCGGAATCACAAAAGTGTACCAAGCGTCGTGTTAAATGTGCTTCGTGCGACGCTCCGAGATATATCACCCGATGACAGAGAGGGGATAACCCCTTACTAAAATACGACCGGAAATATCGTATAGCAGTGCAGGCTAATTTGGAAAAATAATTTGAGTGGTGTCAATGAAAATGCTTCAACTGTTTTGAATTTTGAAAACAGAATGAATTTTCTTAAAACATAAAAGATAAATTGCAATTTTTCCCAGGAGGTATTTCGGTCAGGTCTTTTACTTGTGCACACGGATATATTAGTCTAAATTTTGTCTACATTCATTCTCTTCTGAAAAATACATTTGTGTTTCCGCCTATGTATTTGTCAGGTACATAACAGGTTTTTTTTAGTCCTTTATCTACCCCACCCTAAATATCAAGACGTTTAATACGGATGGCACAATTTTTTCTGGATGGTATTCTTTTCCAAGTTCACACCCCCCCCCCTAAAATAAGTTTCAGCAAACATGCAGGATTGCATTCATAGAATTTTATTTTAGAACTAATAAACTTTCTATTGGGGTTAAATCCATTTGTTTAGACAGTGAAAAAACAGGTACAAAAGTCCAGATATTTCGATCACATATACAGGGACCGTATTCATTAGAAATACTGAAATAATAAAATTGAAATTTTTTTTCAATATTTGGTTTTCTAGACACAAAAGTCTTTGCCACCTTCATTGGAAATTTGTCTTACATTTGGGCAAGGTTAAAGAAGGAAATTTACAACAAGACTTTGAATGAACTTTGTCATTGAACTCTCTCTGAAAATAATCTAGTGAATAATCCGGAAGTTCATTATTTTGTGAACGATCTGAAAGTTGTTTATTTTGTTGGGGTTTCCCATTTGAGCGCTTTCCCATTTGAGCGCCACGGAATTTTGTTCCATTTGAGCGCCATGGAATTTTGTTCCCATTTGAGCGCCACGGAGTACCATTTGAGCGCCAAACCCAAAATTGTGATTTTGCGGTGGATGAAGCGTGGTTTGCTGCCACATTGACCTGTAGAAATATTTATTGCCACGAAGACAACGAACAAAACTGAGGATTTTATTGGGTCAATGGTTGTGAAATAACTCTGTACTGAGAGTTAAGAAGCTAAACGTTTGTTAAGCTTGTGAAGAATATAAGTGAAGATTTTACGCACGTTCATAGGGTAAGAACTGATTGCCGCTGAAGAAGGCTTGCTGGTCAAGTCGAAATATTCGGCTCTTTTTTTAGAGTTATTTCACAACGATCGTTTAGAAATGGAACGAAATCACCCAAAAATCGTGCCAAAAACGGATAATTCAAATTAATATATTGGTAAAAATACAAACAAAAACTGCTAATATCACACATCCGGCGAAATGTTATGTGCGACACCCAAGAGAAGCTCGTCTGCTGTTCGAGTTCCAGCCCTGTACTCCGTCGACAGCTTTTCGAGTCGTTCGTTCAGCCCTGCATACTTCTTGTTCGTCCGATGGATGACATGACCCTGGAGTAGCTGTGTCCTTGCAGAATCGACGACTGCTTGTTCTTCCTTCAGGAAAGAGATAAACTGCCACAAGTTCGGGTGGTAGCGACCGACTCTTCGGTTAAACCGCATGTGCCATGATTCGAGGTCGTTGTTTGTCCTTCGCTGGATGCCGTAGACTGACCAGAAATGAGGAGGACATTGGTCGAACCACTGACGGCTGAAGTAAGTGACAAACGGACGAGCCGAAGGCCAGGTACGAACGATGTGAGAAATGATTGGACCAGAATTGATTCTGACGATCGCTGGAGGTAGGAACGCCAGAGCCAGAAGCTTTCGAACGTAGAGGTTGAAGTCTGCATCGGTCATGTACAGCTCACGGACTGAGTGACGCCCCAAGTTTCTGATTACTGCTTGGCAAAAGTGGAAGTAACACCCACGGTGCTTGGCGGCCGGAAAAACTTGCTTCACGGATGTCAGCAGACCGGTCTCAAAATCAGAGACGACGGTCGTCGGGCGAAGTGTCACTCCTTTCATCGCAGCCTGTAGGATCAGCTCGCTGAAGACGTCGTTGTAAAGCTGTGCAGACTTGCTCTCCATGAGCACGAAGACAGCGGGAAGTTGCTTGTCGCCGAAGAAAACGTGAACGGTGAACAACTGGCCGAATGGGGAAGGAGCTGAGTCGAAGGTGCCGTCCATATACCATTCCGGGCTTCGTTCAAGCAGACTTAACGACTCGTCGGTTGCAAAGCAAATCGCAGCGTTATTTTGAAGCTGAAAGAGGAGGAATCTCTGGTTTGCAGACGTCTCACTGAAAGCCTGGGGCAAGGGCGTCGGTACGGATATAGTATCAGCGGGCAGTGGTGGTATCAGCTTGTTTCGTGATCTGTACATGGACGACTTCACGTGCTTATAGGGTAAGTGAGGCAAAGCACTCAGCCCACTGGCAGCAGCACTTGCGACCTGGCCGTCGTAGATAGCGGGAATCGGACGAGTAGTACGGGCTGACTCGCTTCGAAGGTCTGACCGGAATTTGTACTGCTGGGTCTGCAGAGGATCAGCGCTGTGGTCGTGCGTACCAACTGAAACTGGTGAGCCGTCGCTGGAATCAGTGTGTAACCGCCCGAGACATCCCTTCTTCATGCATCTCCAGCTCTTCTTTCTTCCTCCAGAAATCGGCTTATCGAATCTGTAGACGAAACCGTCGTGTTCTAGCAGTTGTTTATTCTTGGAGCTCTTCATTGTCAAACTGACTTCCCAGTGGTCCTAGAATATCGAGGGAGGGCTTATTCGAATGGAAATTAAAAGTTCTAGTGCCCTTTTTCAGTGACCAAAAATAATAGAGGGCAATTAAGCCCCCTCCCAGGCTCATTTTTCCCCAAAGTCACTGGATCAAAATTTTAAGATAGCCATTTTGTTCAGCATGTTCGAAAAATACAATAACTACGTCTTTGAGGATGACCCCCACAGTCCCACGGGACAGTCTGCAAGTTCTGAACTTTGCCCAATGTTTACACATAATATTGGTTATTGGGAAGTATACAGAAGTTTTCAGGGCGAATTTTTTCTGGTAGTTGGGGGGGGGTCGGGTTTTACGTGGGAGGATCTTTCCATGGAGGAAGAGACATTACTATGAAGGGGGTGCCGGATTTCCCAGAATTATTTAAAAAACAATAAGAAATTAAATAAGAAAAAACAATATTTTCAACTGAAAGTAAGGAGCAACACCAAAACTTAAAACAAACAGAAATTAATACGTACATGATTGGGTTCGCCTCCTAGTCATTAGGCTACCTCGCTCTTTGCGCTATTTTTTTTTTTTATTTTCATCCGAGCTATTTATTCTAACTAACGGCATTTGTGATTAAGGGGTCATTCTAAGAAAACTGGAACAAAATTTGAACTTCGGCGTAAAGAGCGAGGTATTGAATAGGGGGCGAACCCCCTAATATACGTAATAAAAATATACGAATATAGAAGTTCGTTATGTAAGTTAAATCGTAAGTTATGTCAGTTATGTCAGTTATGAGTGATCGAAACTATATATATATATATATATATATGTATATATATATATATATTTATATATATATATATATATATATATATATATATATATATATATATATATATATATATATATATATATATATATATATATATATATATATATATATATATATATATATATATATATATATTTATATATATATATATATAATTTTTAAAGTTATTCCACTATGCTTTCCCTCCTTAATGTGCAAAAATATAGTAAAAATTAATATTTTTCTATGCATTTTGCTATGCATCACTCTTTTTTCAACAAGTATAACCGTAAATCAAATAAATGCTGACGAAAGCAAGAAACGGGGAAACATATGGGAATAATACAATTCGTCTATCTATACGTCTGCACATTAGAGGTGCTGGGAGGTAAGTATAGCGAAATGACTTTCAAAGTTTGATAACTACAATTTTTTATATTATAAATAGGAACTGTCTTATTAACATATCTCCTTTTCAATAGCCCCAATTTTAGGCTTATACTATATATATTGCTTTATAGTATTATAAACTAAGTAAATATATATAGTATTTATGTATACCATATATATTTACTACTAAAGGTATATACAGGTACTTATGCATTATGCGGTATCCACCGCTATATACTGTATGAGGAAAACAGACATGAAGACCCGTCGGTAAATTTTTCGCAGTTGATATTATTGACATAAGAATAAAGTAAACATACCACTCGATACCTTTTTTATGCTCTTTCCAAATAGAATAATCATTTTTTCTGATATGAATTTTACCCCCACCCCTATATATACCAATTCAGGGTATATATTTGCACATTAGGGGGGGGGGGTAAATTTTATTTCTGATGTTAATGGGAGGTAAGTTTAAAATTTACCCCCACCCCCCTAATGTGCAAATATATACCCTGGATTGGTATACATAGGGGTGGGGGTAAAATTCATTTCCGACAAAAATGATTATTATATTTGGAAAGAGCCTAAAAAGGCATCGAGTGGTGTGTTTACTTTATTCGTAAGTCAATAATATGATTTGCGAAAAATTTACCTGATCACCTAGCTATATCACCTAATATTAAATTTTTACTTACTTAAATTTCTCTCAGCTCCTTTCCCGTGATGAAAATTTTCAAACTGAAGGAATTTACCCCGGGTGTTTGACAACTTGGCTTTTGTTTTGATTTCAGACCAACAACAATCGAAAGGTTTCATTTTGTTAACTTTTCAATGAGGTTTTTGTGTGACGTTCGGAAGCCGGAAGTAAGTTTATATGAAAAAGGTGACAGCTTGTCTTTTATCTTGACCGTGGCGATCAAAAATCAGGGTTAATAATACCATTTATAGGTGAAAGAATTTTGAAGACATTTTCAGAAAGTTTGCTTCAGGGAAGAGCAAGCAACCCCGGAAAACACAAAACAGAACTAAAAAATAAGTAGATATAAGTCTTAGCACTCATTTGGTGATGAGTGACATTTTTTTTATGAAAGTAATTTGTTTTACCTCATAAATTTGGAAAATGTGTCCACTTTATGTCTAAAATCTGTCCATTTTTTGCCCTATTATGTCCAGGCACATAGAAATATGTCCTTTGGACATAAAATATGTCGAGTTGGCAACCCTGCTTGTATCACGCTAAGCTGAAAGAAACTAACGAAAAAAACCGGTTCTATAATGAACGGTAAGGGCTATACCGTAGGTAAACGGTTGTGCAATCGCTTACGCAATTAGGTCACCTGACCTTGCATCGTAAATTAGGATTAATGGGCGCTCGAAGTAAATGTTATAAGAGGGTGCAAGATTGTTAGCTCAGTTCAGTTCAATTTCGGACTTGGATAAGAGAAGAGCGATTTTCAACATGAAGAGGAAACGCAAAATATTATCTGGCGCTCAAATGGGACACAACTGAACTAATTAAAATACGGCGCGCAAATGGGAATTTCCCATTTGCGCGCCATGGCGCTCAA
Organism: Artemia sinica; assembly: GCA_027921565.1. Taxonomy (NCBI): domain Eukaryota; kingdom Metazoa; phylum Arthropoda; class Branchiopoda; order Anostraca; family Artemiidae; genus Artemia; species Artemia sinica. The sequence continues at coordinate 52,012,238 of CM051273.1, forward strand.
ATGGGAAAGCGCTCAAATGGGATACACCCATTTTGTTGTGTATAAATATGCTAGTTTTAATTTTATTATTTAGTATTTCTACTGAAGACGGTGTGAGACTTGCTTTGGTTAGGGCTTAGTTCATCAAATGGTGCTCACAATATAATCATTCGTTTGGTAATGACGCAAAGTCAGTAGTTGTACAAAAAAAATGGTTTATTTGCAAAGTCCAGGAATATACAAGGTCCAGTATCAGAGTCACATAATGCTGTGACTCTGAGTCACAAACAAATCAGAACATCTTCATTGTAACAGATATGAAACTAGACTCAAACTAACAAACGTACGCTCAGAATATATATACGGAATTACGTTTAGTTCAAGAACATCGAGAACATGTAATTGACCTAATTGCTATTACGACATATGAGAGAAAGGTGGCCGTAAAAATATCTAGGTTTATGTCCTTTGAACTTAACAAATATGTGGCCCGCATGGTATCTGACTAATAAAGAAATACACATTGATAATGAAGTTCACAACGGTCGCTGTATATGTGATCGAAATATCGGGACTTTTGTACCTGTTTTTTCACTATCTAAATAAGTGGATTTATCCCCATTTGAAAGTGTATTTTTAGTCATAGAACGAAAGTATGGTCTATGAAAACAACAGCGTACCTAATTTAAAGTGTTACGTCGAAAATATATTTTAGAATTTTTTTGTAACGTTTAATTTAATATCATTTTTGTTATCAGACTCTCGGCTTTAAACTAAACCGTTCCACCACGTGCAGTTCGGGGGGTAAAAGCTGTGCAGCCATGGTCTTCACCCGCTTATGGTCTATACCCACTATACCCACTTATACCCACTATTGACGGGTCTATACAAGTGGTTCTATACCCAGTAATAAGTAGGTCTAAGCTGTGCAGCCATGTGGGTCCCTAGCTGTGCAGTCATGGTCTATATCCACTTATTGACGTATCATGATTAAATTCCGAGCAAAAGTGGCTAATGAAACTTCCCGCCGAATCTGTATAGATTAATTTAATCTTTATTGGCTCATAGGAGAAGAAGGTTTATAAAACTCTTTACTGTAATCTTCTGGGGAAGCTGGCAACAAGCATGCGCATACGCAAGGCCGTATCCAGGGCGCTAGGGGATTCAACCCTCCGCCCGAAATGTTTGTCCGATCCGATAAAAATATATCAGTAATCAATAAAAATAAATTTTTGATGTTTTTAAAGTTTTTTTATTGTAACCCCCCCCCCCCTTCGAAAAAATCCTGGATACGGCTCTGCACATACGCAGTATTTTTTTTTGGTTGGGGGGGGGGGGTCAAATGATATTTAAAATATGATATCTGAATAAAATGTGCCCAGAAATTCAAAACAGTTCAGGATTTCAGGGAGAGCTGATAAACACCCCCCTCTCACCCGCCCTGTGTATGACCTTGGCAGGAATACTCTTTTGGTGGAGGTTCCATTAAAAATACGAAACTTTGGAAAAATAAAGCCTTTTCAGAAATACGGCAGGCTTCATTACCCAAATCATATCTCGAGGCGTGCCCTAAGAGATAGAATATCTGATTGTGCCAAACTCCGTTTACTTAATGGCAGGAATCTTGTTTATGATAATTTTATGGATGTTTTTAACGGACCATGTATGATTTTGAGCCTTGATGAAATTTAGTTTGGTGCAGTGTTGCTAACGCGAAACAATTGTACCGTTTTTGGTACAATTTAGAGGTCCTGGCACTGTGCAGTACATTTTGACATTTTTCCGTACAATCAGATTTCCCGGTGTATTTAGGTTTTACTTGCTCCTTTTTGACTCAAATATCTGTTCAAAATTTTAAGTTCATTGAAAATTTTCGGGACAGGTGCGTTATATGGACACTTTTATATATTGTACAAGGAAACCAGTCACGGAAAACCCATCAAACAGGCTCTTTGCAAGAGATCGCTATACATAAATGACTGCAAAGCCGTGGTTTCTCAATGAGCTACAATGTTTAAACGATTGTTTTTTGGGGTTTAAGGGGGGAAAGGTACCTAGGTTAGGTTAGGTTACGTATTTAATATATGCTATGCTTTACCCCCCTCTCACCCCTAATGTGCAAATATATAACCAACATTTGTTTATAAACTATTATAAATGCATCCTATTTTATTTTATTTTATTTCCTTAGCATTAACCAAACTTGACTTTTTAGAAGTGTCCGTATAATGCACCAGTACCAAATTTTCTTATTGTAATGGCAACTTTTCAACCTCCTGTTTCGATGGTACAAAATAATTTCTTGCGGTACAATTTTAATTGGAAAGCTTGTACAGTTTATTTCAAAGCGCTGGCAACACTGGTTTGGTGGTAATGCGTATGTAATTAGCATTGAAATTTAAATGTAAAGTTTTGGTGTGTCTCCAAAATATGAATAAAACCTTGAGCTTATTAAACAGAGGAAGCCAGATTTGCGAGATTTTTGTTGACCCCCTCTTATGTCCATCTCAGGCCTTTTACCTTTGCTTTGCTTGGGTGGGGTTGGGGCTCACAATCCTTGCATGATATTATTTCTTCTTTGCTTTGAATATTCCTTTTTATGTCATTTTCCTTCAAGTTTAAGTGGCTTAATAAATTGTTAGAATTGCTTAATCCTAAAACCGGTACTTGGATACATAGTGGTACACACTCGAGAAAAAACCGGTTTTATATGTCTGTATGAGAGATAATATTAGCTTTTGTTGAGTGGAAAACGAATGACGGGTGACATAATACATTGGACTTATATAATTTGGGTTATATATTTGCACATTATTTGCATATATATTTGCACGCAGACCCGCAATACTTTACATCCCCCCCCCCCTAATGCACAAATATATAACCCAAATTTGTTTCCAGAGTGTTATATTTTCATCATATTGTGGTATACTTCATTTAGATTAACCTAACTTCAATTCTCGAGTGAGTGCCATTATGTAGACAAGTACCCTAAAACCAATCAGTAAAATAATCCCTATTTTTCTCTATATTTCTCTTTATATGTTTTTATATATTTTTCTATATTTTATATATATTTGCTATTTTTATATATTTTTCTCCTTTCTCCCCTTATTCTTCGGTTTTCGATGTTTAGGTGACGTAGTACTAGTTTTGCCCGGCATTCCAAACCTGTATTTTACTGCTTTTTTATTATTCTCATTGTATATTTATTTTGTTTTAATATGAGAGCTACTACATGTGCGTTATTATTGTCTTTTTCGGTTTTACTTTTTTCACGCATGATAGTGTAAAATAAATACAGAAATTTCAAATCAGAATTTTGTTTTCTAGGTTTTTGATCCGGTTGCAGGAAAGTACAAATGCAAAGACAAATACTATGGAAGACGTTTGGATGAGAATGGATTAAGAAGGTCGTTGGGACAGTTTTTTGAAGCAAGAGGAAGAAGAAGAAATGTAATTTTATCTCAAATCTTGAAAAAGCTGAAAGCCCTTAAGAAAGCTATTGAAAAGCAAAATTCGTTTCGATATTATTCTAGGTAAGTTTCTGAATTATTTTTTTCTACATTGTGTAAACATGGTATTGTACGTGCAAGAATTGCCTCAAATAAATTCTTGTGTATTTACGGAATGTAAATCGATTAGTTTTTTTTCCTTGCTGTAAGTCGGCTGGTGTAATGCCTTAGCTCCCGCAAGAACGGTGTCAGAGCGAAAAAATTTTATTTTCTGAAAAAGAACTGGAGGAAAATATCCAAAAAAGGACAAAAATAGCACCTCTGTATGGCAGGAATGAACAAAGGAATTTCTGTGTAACAGCCCACTAGATTTTTTTTTTTGGGGGGGGGGGGGGGTAATAATATGAAATAATAACTATTTGATAGTTTAAATAAAAAGTACCAAAAAATCCGGAGGTCTGGACCCCGAGCCCCCTGCCTTGCGCACTTCCCCGAAGGTCTGTAAAAGAGAAACATGGGAGAATAATAGAGGGATTTTTTTTATCACTTTGCGGAAACTTTTGCCAATGCTTGATTTTGCCGTCTGAAATTTAACCAATTGTAATTTAGTTGATGAGGATTGGCTTACTATGACCTTTACCGTGCGTATACTTTACAAGTAAGTTACGTTCATAATTTTTCTTATCAATCCAAATCATAATGTTTTCTGTAATCTTTTTTTAATGAAAAATTTAGTGAAACTTTTTCATGATTTTCATGGTAAATAAATAATGTGGCTTAGTTAGTTGTGTTGTCGAGTAAAATGTTTCAGTGATAATAAAACGAATTGACATATCAAAATTTTGTTAATTAAATTTTTTCCACTTTTAACCATGGTTCCACTTCCCCGAATTTATCAGCATTTTCCCTGGATTTCCCCAGCAGAACATTGTCTTCTCCGAAATGTCACCGAACATTAACGCTCACAAAAATTAACGACTTGTATTTCATGTATTTACGAACTAAAAAAGCAGATAGTGGAGCACTAGCTCATATAGCGTGATCCAGAGAAATCTAAAAACAAGTTTTAATTTTGTTTTTCTTTTCTATTGTTATTAGCCAGCAATTGTTTGTACAAAGAAGGTTTTTATCTGGCCTTGCAAAATACGACAAGCGAAATTAAAAAGCTCGAAACTCTAGCTGTCTCTACGTTCAAGAACAGGAGGAATAACGAATTTTATATTAGGGGGCGAGCTTCTACTTACATTGAGACCCAACTCAGATGAAGCTGATTGGACCGATCGATTGACTGTTTTTCCTTCAATAGGATAAGTTTAAAAAAAAATACTTTGACAGAAAGTGCTACATAACATATCTATTCTGATAACAAACCTGTGGCTAAATCAGCGGGGTTCCTCGTCCTCCCTCCTGGTGTACGTCTCATAACCAGTGTTGCCAACGTTTTGAAATAAACTGTACCAGTTTTCCGATAAAAATTGTACCGCAAGGAAGTAATTGGTACCACCGGAACAGCAAGTTAAACATTTCCCCTAACAATAAGAAAACTTTCAATAAACTAAAACTTGGAACAGATATTTGAGTCAAAAAGGAGCAAGTAATACCTAAATGTACCGGGAAATCTGATTGTACCAATAATTTCCAAATGTGCTACACTCTGCCAGGATCTCTAAATTGTACCAATTCGGTACAATTGTACCGCGTTGGCAACGCTGCTCGGAACGTTATGTGTGCCGCAGAGTTCAGCCATACTTAGGGCGGTTTCCACCACGCTTGGCACAGTTTTCGCCACGCCTGGAACACGCCACCTATGGAATGTGATTTCTGAAAGATATATATATATATATATATATATATATATATATATATATATATATATATATATAATATATATATATATATATATATATATATATATATATATATATATATATATATATATATATATATATATATATATATATATATATATATATATATATATATATTATATTATAATCTAAGGGTCTGCTGAGAAGGGACAGAAAACAAGGGAACAGGCTGAAACCTAGCAAGTCTATTTTTTCTTGACATCTTTGTGAGCTCACATGATATATTATATATTATATCTTATTATTTTTTCATGACTTTGCATGATATTTTATTGAAAATAAAAGAGTAAATTACACCCAAATGAAAACTAAAGATTTCCTTCCTGAGTTGGAAAAATTACAAAAATTGTATTTTTTATTTTGTTATAAAAAAGCATAGTAATATTAGAAATATAATTTGAACAACTAATATAGGAAATGGTTCAGGCCGCACATTTATGCAAGGGAGGCTTTTGGATCTGACAGTAGCATAACTGAATCAAACAGTTCGTGGTAACGAACTGTAAGTAAGGAGCGACCCGGCTCAATGGTAACCGAAACTCTAAAAAATGGAATTTTGATACCAATAGATACATCAAAAGAATCAGATTTTAATTCTGATTTCAAATATATAAGTTTCATCAAGTTTAATCTTACCCATCAAAAGTTACGCGCCTGAGAAAATTTGGCTGATTTTCGAAAAAAGGGGGAAAGACCCCCTAAAAGCTATAGAACCTTAATGAAAATCACACAATCATATTCAGCGTACCCGAGAACCCTACTG
>CM051273.1:52030802-52193302 GCA_027921565.1 Artemia sinica
GGAATTTGCTAAGGACCGAAGGAGAGACAATTATTTTATATTTTAATCATATTTTGGTATATTTCATTAAGATTAATCTAACTTAACTTTTTAAGTGGTGTCGCTATGATACATAAGTACCAGACAAAGTTTCGTTAGAAATAAAAAAGAAAACAGCATTTTCCAGTGGGTCTATAAGACCTGCCATCTACATTTACATGTCATTTTTGTTTGTAATTCATTTGGATTTATGTCTTTTTTGTGTTTGGGACTGAGGTAGACAAGTTTAATATTTCTCTTATTGCTATAGAAGTGGGGTTTTCCTCGTGGTTTCCTTTTGTCCCTTTCTTAGTAGTGATATTAGAAAGTTGTCCCACCGCAAGAAAATCAATTTCAACTTAGAGAGATACAATTTTAAATTTAACGATGATCGATTCTCCTTGAAGAGCTAGTATAATACATTTAGTATAGTACAGCTAGTATAGTATACTAGCTGTACAAGGTAGATGTAAAACGGATGCTTAGTACATCCGTTTTTGGGCAAAATAAATCGTTCGTGAGATACGCCATCTTCGAGAGACTTACAATGTCTGTCCTACTCAATAGCCAGTAGCCTACACACTGGAAAAACCAGTAGCCTGCATACTGGAAAAAATTGAATAATGAACCTGCTCGTACACCCCTTCCCCCTTCCTGTACTGATCCTGTCCCAACTTTCAACCAAAAGCTAGGTATATTGCACTTTTTTGAGCCCGAACTACCCAAGAGTATTTTGTTTGTATAATTGACGTGCCAAAGTTTACCAGTGCCCTCCCCCTCACGCCCATCCTACTGCAAACTCTTTTGTATAAAGGTGGGTATGTTACATTTTCTTTTAGACCAAGATCACGCTAAGATTTTTAATTCTTGTGACTGGAATTCCAAAGTAGCCCCTTGCCCATTCCAACACCCCATCCCTCTTCTCCCAAGTTTTTAGAAGAACGGTAGGCATATTATACCTTTATAAACCAATGGCTGCAATGGGTATCAACCTGTAGGATTTGAGGCACGAAGGGGGCCCATTGTCCCTTTAACCATCCCTTCATTCCCACCTGCTTTTTGGAATAAAAGAAGACAAGCTGCACCTTGTTTCAAGCAGAATCACGCAAGGGATTTCAGTCCGTGTTGGTAAAAATTGAGCCCTTAGACCCTTCATCGTACCCTCCTCTTCCCTTATACTGCTAATTTTTTAGCAGGATGGTAGTTGACATGTTGCACAAGGGATTTCAATCCGTATTGATAGTGGTACAAATTGGACCTCTAGCCTTTTCATCATCCCCCTCCTCCCCCTTTACTATGCCAAGGGTTTAGTAGGATGGTAGTCAGCAGGTTGTACCTTCTTTTTTTTAAAGGAATCACCCTAGGATTTCAAATTATATTATTGGATAACCAAATTGCAGGATGGCGGTGCTTCAGCACCACCATCCTTCCCATCTCCAGATGTTGCACTTTGCTTAAACCGGAAACGTAAAACGATTTTCATCTTGTATAATTTTAAGCACTAAACAGGACCGTGGTCCCTCGGATAAATCCTCCTCTTCACCCCAAGTACTGTTTATGTACATGATTAGACGCAAACATTAGGTCCTAGGACTCTCCAAAACTAACTTTCAATCGCCGACTTCTCACCAGGGAGGTACGTAGGCTTCTCTTTTTTTTGTACCGATCATATTGAAATTCATGGTGCAAGTACTCTGGGTGAATGTGATAACAAAATAATGATTCTCAGGGGGCGTATTTCCCTTCTTGGGCCTCCAGTCAGTTTGAAATTTATGTGACGAAAAATTGGGCCAAGGGGACAGAGTGGATGGGTTTCCAGAGGCGTCCATCACTTCTACAAGTCTCACCTATATTCTGCACCAGTGTCAGCTGTCATTACTGACTTTAAACTTGGATGGGGAGTACCAATATCTACAGCCAAGGAGACGTTAATCGAGAAACTTTAGACCTTTAAGCTTTACAGCCCAAATGCTTAAAATTTTAATAAGGCTTTAAAATGTCGCTGTTTGAGCATCTTTTCCTATTTTAGCAAAAGTAACCTGTAGTGATTAACAAGTGATAACTTTGCAATAAACACAGTTACATTTTTCTTCTAAGAGAGTTGGAATGTGTTATTCTTCCCGGTATGTTTGCCATTAGCCTGCAATCTTTCTATTGGTTCCTAAATTCCAGAATATCGGTAATAAAGTGTCGAATTTTAACAAAACCTGTTTCTATGAATCACTGTTCGGGAATAAGTCTCATAAAATCTTAATGTCTCTATTTCCACGTAGGAAAGCTCTTGTACAATTCTTAAAACGTACTGAAGTTTATCTCGCCTAAGATGTCAATTCTTCAACCTGATTAATTTAATATTCCAAAAACCACTATCTTTCGTAACCTTGTAACTCGCAGGTTTTCCTAGCTAATAGTTCTAAAATTCCTTCCACAAGCAATTAGTTTATCTTTCACCTGGTCGATTCCAATCAAAGGATAGGTCTCCCTACCTTTTTACTTCAGCTCACGGTCAATTCTATTGAATTTGAAACAAAAATTTTCAATATGACGACTTATTCATTGTCATTGTTTTATAACTTTTAGTGATTATCAAGAGTAATGTAGTTTAGTGATTCCTAGTAGCAGGCCTTAAAATGTCGCTGTTTGAGCATCTTTTCCTATTTTAGCAAGAGTAACTTGTAGGGAATAACAAGAGTAACGTAGTTTAGTGATTCCTAGTAGCAGGCCTTAAAATGTCGCTGTTTGAGCATCTTTTCCTATTTTAGCAAGAGTAACTTGTAGGGAATAACAAGAGTAACGTAGTTTAGTGATTCCTAGTAGCAGGCCTTAAAATGTCGCTGTTTGAGCATCTTTTCCTATTTTAGCAAGAGTAACTTGTAGGGAATAACAAGAGTAACGTAGTTTAGTGATTCCTAGTAGCAGGCCTTAAAATGTCGCTGTTTGAGCATCTTTTCCTATTTTAGCAAGAGTAACTTGTAGGGAATAACAAGAGTAACGTAGTTTAGTGATTCCTAGTAGCAGGCCTTAAAATGTCGCTGTTTGAGCATCTTTTCCTATTTAGCAAGGTAACTTGTAGGGAATAACAAGAGTAACGTAGTTTAGTGATTCCTAGTAGCAGGCCTTAATATGTCGCTGTTTGAGCATCTTTTCCTATTTTAGCAAGAGTAACTTGTAGGGAATAACAAGAGTAACGTAGTTTAGTGATTCCTAGTAGCAGGCCTTAAAATGTCGCTGTTTGAGCATCTTTTCCTATTTTAGCAAGAGTAACTTGTAGGGAATAACAAGAGTAACGTAGTTTAGTTGATTCCTAGTAGCAGGCCTTAAAATGTCGCTGTTTGAGCATCTTTTCCTATTTTAGCAAGAGTAACTTGTAGGAATAACAAGAGTAACGTAGTTTAGTGATTCCTAGTAGCAGGCCTTAAAATGTCGCTGTTTGAGCATCTTTTCCTATTTTAGCAAGAGTAACTTGTAGGGAATAACAAGAGTAACGTAGTTTAGTGATTCCTAGTAGCAGGCCTTAATATGTCGCTGTTTGAGCATCTTTTCCTATTTTAGCAAGAGTAACTTGTAGGGAATAACAAGAGTAACGTAGTTTAGTGATTCCTAGTAGCAGGCCTTAAAATGTCGCTGTTTGAGCATCTTTTCCTATTTTAGCAAGAGTAACTTGTAGGGAATAACAAGAGTAACGTAGTTTAGTGATTCCTAGTAGCAGCCTTAAAATGTCGCTGTTTGAGCATCTTTTCCTATTTTAGCAAGAGTAACTTGTAGGGAATAACAAGAGTAACGTAGTTTAGTGATTCCTAGTAGCAGGCCTTAAAATGTCGCTGTTTGAGCATCTTTTCCTATTTTAGCAAGAGTAACTTGTAGGGAATAACAAGAGTAACGTAGTTTAGTGATTCCTAGTAGCAGGCCTTAATATGTCGCTGTTTGAGCATCTTTTCCTATTTTAGCAAGAGTAACTTGTAGGGAATAACAAGAGTAACGTAGTTTAGTGATTCCTAGTAGCAGGCCTTAAAATGTCGCTGTTTGAGCATCTTTTCCTATTTTAGCAAGAGTAACTTGTAGGGAATAACAAGAGTAACGTAGTTTAGTGATTCCTAGTAGCAGGCCTTAAAATGTCGCTGTTTGAGCATCTTTTCCTATTTTAGCAAGAGTAACTTGTAGGGAATAACAAGAGTAACGTAGTTTAGTGATTCCTAGTAGCAGGCCTTAAAATGTCGCTGTTTGAGCATCTTTTCCTATTTTAGCAAGAGTAACTTGTAGGGATAACAAGAGTAACGTAGTTTAGTGATTCCTAGTAGCAGGCCTTAAAATGTCGCTGTTTGAGCATCTTTCCTATTTTTGCAAGAGTAACTTGTAGGGAATAACAAGAGTAACGTAGTTTAGTGATTCCTAGTAAAGTGTCTATGTGCTAATCAGTCTTTGATAGATTAATCAATCAATTTATTAATACTAAAACAAAAACTACTACAAACGTAAAGAGGTTACTAAGCCAAAGAAGCTTTGCTTGTAATAGGCCAGAAGCTTTGCTTTTAATGTTCCATTGTCCTCAGATATAGTATCATCATATAATCATTGTCATCAGTATCAACATATCAGAAAATTACTAGGTGTTATATTTGAGGGAAAGTAGACTTAGCAAGCACTAGACTTAGCTTGTTCGTGCTGCAATTTTAGCAACAACAACCCAGATTGTGTTAAGTTTTAGGCCTCGGGGGCATGTAGTGAATCATTGGCTTTCATTACATGATGAATTTTAAGACTAAAGACTTTGATTGGATGTAAGAAAATGGAGAAATAATGCTGGTTTTAAGAATTAAGTGTATTTTGTGACCTTTTTATGCAACGAACCATCTTTTTTTCTTTTTTAAGAAGAAGAAATCCTTCTTGAGACGTACCGTTCTTAAAACTTTGAGTGATTTACGACTATGGTGGCAAACTTAAAAACTACGGCATTCAATCCATTGTGAAAAAAATGGGAGTCTCGGTCCTGCAACACTTTAGTTGGCCTTACCAAAGGTCGCTATAACACTTAAAGTCGCCCTTGCAATGTGGTTTTATTCTCTTGTTCGAAGCACTTTATTTGTTACAGGCATGTATGCAGGAAATTCAAGGCCGTATCCAGGGGCTTAGGGGGTTTCATCCCCTTCTCCTCACTGAAATGCTTGTCCGACTCATAAAAACGTAACAAGAATGCATATAAACAGATTGTTGATGCGTTATAAGTTTTTGTACCCTCCCCCCGAACAAAAATCCTGGATACGGCCCTGACGAAATTATAAAAGGAAACAAGAAATTACGGAGAACGTATTAAAATATGAATATTTGGGGGTATTGGGTTTGAAAAGGGTAAAAAAGGTCCACTTTGATTGCTTTTCTATAGTTTATGTTTTTTCAATTGCTCATAAATTGAAGTGAAGAAAAAACGTTAAACAAGACAAACTATCCAACATTCCGTTGCAGGGACGCATCGGAATTTGAGCCAAATTCCGGACAACATGTGCCTCTGCTACACCACATTTCAAGACGCCAATTCCTGTGCATGTGTGTGTAAGTGGACTATTTTTGTTTTACTAAACTTTTGTCTTTATTGGCAACGCCGATCAAACAGCATAAAAATTAGTTGCGCATCATAAATCCTAACTTAGGTCTGGTTAATCAAAGATATTGCCGATGATGTTAAACTGACTAATTTACCCCCCTCCCTGTACTGACTAATTGGGTGGGATTTGGCTATTAGTATAAGCATGCTCGTGTAATAGAAAAGTAAATTTCTATAAAAAAAAAATGATTCATGGCATGAAATAACACTTATGTTTATATAGTTAGTCTGAAATACGCAGCGTAGTTGAGTGAGAATGGTAATGATTAAAACGTTTTTTTTGTGAATGATATGAAGACTAGCCCCTCCTCCCAAATCGAAATGGTTTCGTCAATAGGCTATTGTAAATTAAAAAAAAAAATAAGAAGGGCATTCAGCAACTTTGGCAGAAAAGCGCAATTGAAGACGCACTCCAAATCTAAAATCGATTCCAGGCCTCAATTTTAAAGCACTACTAGATTAAGGGATTTATGTTTAAGATTAAGGATTAAGGATTAAGATTAAGGCTAGATTAAGGCTAATCTAAGACTAGATTAAGGGATTTATGTTTTGGTCCTGGAAGGGTGTCTAATTTTTCTTTTGGCAGACATTCAAGCTTAAGCTAAAAATAAAAACTGTGATTCTACGAAGGCTTGGAATCGCAAAACCTCATTGAAAAACGCCTCCGCACTCTGACCTAAACCCATACCGTTTCTCTGAAGTAATAAATTTGACTGTTTATACAATGTAGGTTGACCAGCTTTGACCTGTAAAAAAAATGCGTTTTTTTCACTTTAGGCATAAAAACTACTCGTTTAATTCAGCGTATAAGGTAAAGAAATAACGAAAAATGAATTAAAAACCTGCTTATAAAATAGACTCTCTCATTTGCCCCCTAGGGTGTCATAGGTGACATTTCCCCCTAGGTTTTTAGCCCTCTTCCCAAAGCTGAAAAATACTTTTTTCGGGGTATTTCATTCAGTAATGCCTTTTTGTGGTATTTTCAGTGAAAGAACTGGATAAAAAACTTCAAAATTGCCCCACTGGATTAAAAAAAAAAGATGTCCTCCCCCTACATGTCCGTGATTTGGCACCACTATGCTAATCATGTCTTAGGCGTAGATATCTTCCCACTCTGGGATTACCGGGCCAGGATTTACCAATAGGCCCACTAGTCCCGGGCCGAGGGGGCGCACAATGCCAGGGGGCCAATAAATTATTATTGAGTGTTTTTTTTAATAAAGACTGGACTGCTATTATTTATTGTCAAAGTGCCAGATGCACTCCGCTGCCACGCTGACTATTCACTGAAAAGTGATTTTACAACAACACAATGGCCACTTATAAACTTTCGGATTTCTTCCAAGAATGGCAGCTGAGAGTTCGGTATCACCTCTCTCTTTCATTACTTTTGGCTCATCAGTTGGGCTCTTTTCAGTGCTTCCACTATCCCCAAATTTTCGGGATATCCCCCGAAATTTAACATAAACAGAGTGGCAAAAACGCTTGGGCCTAGAAGCGTTAAAGCTTTAAATCTGCCCCTGGGGATTACTTTTGTATGGATGGACTGCTAAAAGCTTAAGAAAATTCGGGAAAACATGGAAAAGGTTTTTTTTTCTTTTATTTAATTTTTTATTTTTGAATAAAGATTAATAAATAAGTAATCAACAGTAGTGGATAGTCCAAGTTTAACTCAATTATTTTTCTTGGAATTACCCACTAGGGCAATCACTATTCTCTAGTAAAAACAAATCAAAAACTGAGAATGATAAAAGTTAATTTATTTAGTTTTATGGTTATATTCTATCACTTGGAACTGTGTTTAGTTTCAGATCACACGCATTCTTGCTCTTTAACATTATATCATATCAGTGGACATTGTCACTTTTGTAATAACACTGGCTATGGAGAGAGTTTTCGCCGAAAATCTTCATAAAACCGTTAATTTGGTAGAAGTTTCGGATATATGTGGCGTCGAATAGCATCTTAATATGATAAAGGTAAAATGCCTTGAATGATCTTTGACAGCAAAAAAAGAAGAAGTAGGTCGTCCCCAAATGAGGTGGAAAGAGGTGGTAGAAAGGATTTAAAGAAAATTGGAACTTCTTGGGAGAAAGTAAAGAGGAAGAGATTGGGATGGAGGCGGACGTGCGCAACCATGTTAGCCTCGGGCGGCTTGGTGCTAAAGTGGGTTGTTAGAAGTAGCAATACACTGGATAGCTGGGTGGAGCATTGGTGAATTTGTTCATTTCATATTCCGTAAATCGGGCTGTGACCGGAGTCAAACTTCGCTTTGGTTGTCCAATTTTGTGCCTCTCAGTATGGAAACGTCTTCATGTTGGTGAGAATTTGTTCGGCTTCTTTGTTGGACCTGTTTGAAAAATTTGTTTATTCGCAGAGCAAATTTGTCCTGAAAATAAAATAAATAATTTAAAATGAAATAAAATTAGTGCATTTTTAAATCAATAAATTTATAAATTTAACAAATGGAGTAAAATAAAATGAACTAAAATTAAATTAAATCAATATAAACTTAAGATTACATTTAGATGAAGTAAATAAGGGCTTTTTGTTTATGCAGTAATAGCAACGTACTATTTGTATTTTTTTTTAGTAGAAATTAAAGAGTGTCTTTTCGTTTCGAGACATATTTTAGGGAAGCTCCAGAGAATGTCGTTTTCAGTGAGAAAATAAAAAAAAAACAAGTTTTTTTTTTAACTGAAAGTAAGGAGCGACATGAAAACTTAAACCGAACAGAAATTATTCCGTATATGAAAGGGGCTTTCCCCCCCTCAACGCCTCGCTCTTTACGCTAAAGTTTGACTCTGTCTTATAACTTTATTTTTTAAAACAGTAAAAAACTTTAGCGTAAAGAGCGAGGCGTTGAGGAGGGGACAGGCCCTTTCATATACGGAATAATTTCTGTTCGGTTTAAGTTTTAATGTCGCTCCTTACTTTCAGTTGAAAAAAACTTTTTTTTTGTATTTAATTTCTGATCGTTTTTTAGTTAATGCAGCTTTTATTTTGGCTCACCGTCATTGAATAAGTAAAACAAAATTTGCATATTAATTTTACTTTTCTTGAGCTAAATGGCTTTCCAATAGACAAAAACCAATACTATACAGAAATACCAATACAGAAATTATTCCGTATATGAAAGGGGCTGTCCCTTCCTCAACGCCTCGCTCTTTACGCTAAATTTTTTTATTGTTTTACAAAAATAGAGTTGTGAGAAAGTCAAACTTTAACGTAAAGAGCGAGGCGTTGAAGAGGGGACAGCCCCTTTCATATACGGAATAATTTCTGTTCGTTTTAAGTTTTAACGTCGTTCCTTACTTTCAGTTAAAAAAAACTTGTTTTTTTATTTAATTTTTGAACGCTTTTGGGTTAATACAGGTTTTGATTTTGGCTCACCGTACATGAATAATTACAACAAAATTTTCATATTAATTTTACTTTTATTTGGTTAAATGGCTTTCTCGAAACTTGTTTAATTTTATTTACGAATGTTTTTATTGGCAACAAATATACGTAACTTACGAATTAACTTACGTAACGAACTTCTATATTCATATATTCTTAATATGTATATTAGGGAGTTCGTCCCCTAGTCAATACCTTGCTCTTTAAGCTAAATTCCGAATTTTGTTCCAATTCTTTAAAAATTACCCTTAATCACAAAGGCCGTTAATTAGAATAAATAGCTCTTATGGAAGTAATAAAACATCTTTGGCAGCGAGATATTGACTAGGGGGTGAACCCAATGATATACGTAATATTTTCTGTTCGTTTTAGGTTGTGATGTTGCTCCTTACTTTCAGTTGAAAAACTTTTTTTTATTTAATTTCTGGTCTTTTTTTTAATAATGCTGGGAAATCTGGCACCCCCTTCATAGCAATGTCCCTTCCCCCATGAAATTTCCTTCATGGAAAGATCCTCCCACATAAAATCTGATTCTTTTGATGCATCTGTTGGTATCAAAATCCCGTTTTCTAGAGTTTTGGTTACCACTGAGCAGGGTCGCTCCTTACTTACAGTTCGTTACCACGAACTGTTTGACATAGCAGATAGAATACAGATTGTGACGTCACTTGGTTGTCTGTTCCTCAACATCGTATTGTCATAACTTGGGTTGGCTAACTTGGGATCTAACTGGGTTACCTGCGTAACTTGGGATCTAAACCGTAAAAAAAGAAAATGTATAATTGGGATAGATGGCGTTATTCTATCTAGAATAAGTGTTCTTCGAGTTTTCCGCTCTTGTACAAATATCCTATGTCTAGATTGTATCTAGACATAGCTATCTATGTCTATCTATAGTATCTAGATAAGCTAGATTGTATCTAGCTTGATTTTTTCTTTTTCTTCTTCTTCTTTTTTTTATCCCACAAAGGCTGAGCACGAGGAGGACTTTAAATTAGGTCCCAGAAAATAATTGGTCTAGCCATTGACGTCAAAGCTTGACTCGCTGAAGAACTTCCAGATCGATTCTCCTTAAACAACATCAAGCTACTTATGATAAACTAAAGTTTGGTGCTTCTGAATTGTCTATTTTGTAAAGCCATAACGAGGCACTGGAAATGTGGCTCAACTTGATTCATTCAATTAGCTAAGAGAACACCATCGATTTTTACAGAACTTACAGGAATGCTATTTCACGCAACGTCTTTGGGTCTGCGTTCGCTTTCAAATTTTGGATATCTTTTGGTTGTTACTATAATTTTTTATATTTTTCGTATGATTTGTCCATTTGTGGCTTTTTCTTCAGAATTTTAATCTTGCTTTTATATAATATAAATGCCATACCTGTAAATGGGTATTTGAATATACGAGTATCAGATCTTTGTACGTGGGATTTCTTTGAAAATTTGATCCTCTTAAGGCCAAAAAGACAAAATTGTATGAATTGGAGGCTTTTAGACCTTCCATTAAGTAATAAAAACCTTGAAAACCTATTTAAAATGTGGTTCAAATTTATTTAATAAATGGGTCAAGGGAACGCCTACGATTTCTAGGGAATTTCCCTGAAGCAAAGACAAATAACCAATATATCAAGCACTAAATTGCCCAAAAGGAATTGAGTAACTATTAATTTTAATTTGAAGGAAAAATAAGACGCCATAGTGACAGTCCTAAAATCAAAGGTGCTATGGTAAAAGACGGAAATTTACAGGCGAGTAAAAAAACTAAAAAAAATAAGTTTTTCTGGTTTCCCAACTGCTATTAAGTACCAGTTGGCAGCAATAACTTAAAAGGCGTTATATGATATTGTAAAATAGACTTTAATCCAGTACGTCAAACTATGCAAATTATGTCGATTGGTACAATCCATTGGTGCCAGCATGGGAGGGAGGGGGTAATTCCCCCTCCCCTGAGACAGGGTGGCTCCAGGATTGTTATTTTTTTGGGGGGGGGAATAGGTTGATCCGATAAAAAATTTAGGGGGGGGGGGCAAAATAGGTTGATCCGAGAAACTTGCGTTTGGAACAAGTTTAATTAACGCAAACCTGAGTTAATTAAGTAAATTACACTACTTTAGACTACACTAGGGGCGGGGGGGCCTCGCCCCCTGGATCCGCCACTGCCCTGAGAAACAAAAGGTGTTTAAAAAATGTATAAGAATAGGGAAATGGGAAATTTCCCCGTGTAAATCTTGGTAAAAATAAAGTCCTTATGGCTCTTAAACCCCCCCCCCTCCCCATCCTCCCGCCTGGGAAATTTCCTGACAGTGTTCATGGTCTAAAGTCTGAACTCTTTCTATTCTGTTGGTTGTCAAGATATTTAGAAGTTTCTGACTTTTTTCAAAAATTCTTAAAATTATATTTTTCAACTCTGAAGAATAATTGTAATATTCTGCTTTTTTTATATAAAAACTATTTTGGCCGTATGTTAGGTATGGATTGGCTTAATCTGCTTTTATCTACATTGGCGAGTTGAGTTCAAAAAGTTATCCACCATAGTATACATTCTGCATTACTGCAAAAAAAAAAATGGGTTTCTCATAAGAAAGTATACTTTCGTTATTTTTGCTTTTTGGACTTCAACATTTTAGGAGAACTCAAATCTTTTGGCAAAACAATTAAAAAAAAAAAAAAACAAACAACGAAAAACAGAAGCGAGCAAAAAAAGTCAAGATTCGATAATTGTACGCGACAAATTCAGGTGTTATTCTCGATGAGTAAAGTGAACTCCAAAGAAGTTGTATAAAGTTTTTTTTATCTTTGTCCTATCAATTCAATCCAAATTTTTAACCCAAATGAGTCTACATTTGCATTTAAAAGAAACAAAAAGAAGAGAAAATTGCGATGCCTCATGGGGTAAAAGCATTTTCATGGAATTTTTAGCTCTTTTTTAATTTGTTTTTGTAATAAACCCAATATTATTAAAATCAATCGGAATACTCGTAGTAGTTCTCACTTCTGAATCAGCTTCAAACGGTTGTTTTTCTCACATAGTTTTTCATACTATGGGCTGTGTTTTGCTCTAGCTCTAAAAAGGAGAGATTCTATATCTCCTGCTATGGGTTTTCGACATTGTAGATTTGGCAGCCTTTTATTACTTTCCAGCATTTCTACTCTAGAAATCGCAGCAACGAAATGCCGTTTTTGGTACCATATGGCTGTTTAGATGGGGTTAGGGAGGCAAATTTACAAAGAACACGTAGATATGGCCAAAAGCTTGAAAATGAGCCATTAACCAAGTCTCCGAGATGTAAAGTAGTCTACTACTTCTGCTAGTCAACCGACGATTTCGCAAAACCTACTAGGGGCGACGGGAGGGAGAGTAGGCAAGAGGGAGGATTCTAAACCCTAAATGAAAGTTTTCGACCATTTAGATTATGAAAGTACCCTTCTCTTGCTTCCTGACATTCCCACTCTAGAAATCAGGCACGTACGCAGGATTTTTTTTTCGGGGGGGCAAATCCTTCAAACCCATTATTCTGTGAGAAAAATCAGAAAATTATGGGAAATGAAAAAAACGTGAGATTTCGGGGGGCCTGGGCCCGGAGGCCCCCCCTGCGTACGTCCCTGCTAGAAATAGCACCCAAAGTACACTTTCTGGGTGCGTCGAGTAAATCAGAAACACGTTGAATAAACCTTAGATTTCAAATGAGTTCTTCAACAACTCCCTGCAATCTTGCAGTGCCTACTAGCGGCGAAAAACCAAATTACAGGGCTTCCTATGCAAAAAATAGTTCTCGTTGTTACTCAAGGTGGGGGGAGGGGGGGGGGGTCGTAGGTATTTAATATAATGGGTTCTGTGCGGCTCCTCCCCATCATAATTCTTTGTTGTAATTCTCATGATTTTGTTACTAAAGTACTGTATTTCCATCATATTTCGGTATATTTCATCATGATTAACCAAACTTCATTTTTCGAGTGTGTACCGAATAATGCACAAGTAGCCTAGAAAATAACGCCCACAGATTTTAGAAATCATTAAAGACATGGGGGTACTGTGCTAAAATCCAGGACGCATGCGAGAAGTGATGTTTGGTTAATACTAATGAAATGGTAAAATTCTACTTTAGCTACTTTTGACTATCTTGGAAAGGGGTTAGGTTAAGAAAATGAAACTTTCAGGGATGGGTCTACAGGCTAAAGTATGTCCTGGGAAGATATTTTGAAGTATCCACCTCCACTCCTTCTCCCTCTAGAGGGTCCTGACCTTTGATGACCTTTAAAAATATGTGAGTTATAGAAGTGAAACCTTGCAAAATAGATCTTCTGCTTAAATGAAGTACAACAAAATTGTTTTCAGCTTCACAACTTTGCTCAATCCCAATTTATAAGGTTTTAAAGATATGCAAATACATTTCCTAAATTTTGGAAATAAACTATTTATATGTCTTAAAATTCTGCTCAAATAACTGAAATTGCATTTTCAGAGCTAAAGCCAGAGAAAAAGAAACTGATAACTGAAAATTAAGGTAAAATGTTGTTTTGTCAAAATTCCAATGGGTATAGACCTGTCATGTAGGCAAATTTCATGACCCTCTAGAGGGAGAAGGAGTAGAGGTAGGTACTTCAAAATACCTTCCCGGGACATACTTTAGCCTGTAGACCCATCCCTGAAAGTCTCATTTTCCTAACCTATCCCCTTCCCAAGATAGCCAAAAGTAGCTAAAGTAGAATTTTACCACAACCCCTTATTCTGGAACAATTTAACTGCCTCTTCCTCTGTCCTTGGTAAATCCCAAATTGTAATTTTAGCATCCATATTCATTCAATCACTTATCATTGCAGATTAACAGGTTTTTATCTGATATTAGCATTATCACTTCTCGCATTGTGTCCTGGATTTTAGCAGAGTACGAACGTGGTGTGCTATTGAAGGCTCCTCTTTCCCTCCTAATTACGCGCCTGGCGCGCCATACCGAGCAATTTTTGTAGGAATGGCCCTTTATTTTAACATCTAGCAAGAGTGTTTATTTACCTTTTTTTCTTTTTAAATGTAAACCAAATCTTGTTCCTGTCTTTCGCTTTGTGGCACCTCTCCAAATAAAACGCAATGTTTTCTCCACGTGTAAGAAAAGACAGATGGTATTGTAGCTGGTTTATGACACGTGTTTTGTGGGATAAAATGGTCTTCCTCGTGGCTTAATTAATAGTCCGAATGATAATTTTCTCATCGAAGCACCGTTACCAATCGTTATATATATATATATATATATACAAATTTAGTAATTTTAATTTTTTATGCCTTCAAAATTCGTAATTTTTATTTTTATGTTAATTTTTTTTTATCAAAAGACAGTTTGTTTTTGCACTGTGAGATCAGGCTCGCAAAATCAGCATATATCCATCTCCGTAAGACCTTTAGGGGCCATTGAAGAATTTTCTCCCCTAGGCAATATGGTGGCCCGTCTTCCTTTCTCCTCTTAGACTTCCTATTTTGTGATAACAATATTCTCCTCGATGTTTTACAATACAGACCTTTTTTGCTGAACGGTCAGATTTTCGAACCAACAATAATTTTGACAATAAGATTATGGATTTCAAAATATCGGTTCGTTGAAAATAAAATAAAAATAAAAATATAGATATTATCCACTGGAAATTCCATCCCCCCAAAAAACAAACTTTAAACAATTTGGGGGGGTATTTGGGCATTATATGGGCCTTTCTAAAAAGTCAAGTTTGGTTAATGCTAATGAAATAAAATAGGATGAATATATAACAGTTTATAAACAAATTTGGGCTATATATTTGCACATTAGGGGGGGGGGGGTTAAGCATAGCGATTATTAAATATGTAACCTATCCTAACCTAGGTACCTCCCCCCCTAAACCCCAAAAAACAACCGTTTTTGTGTATCGTATACACAATGAAAACCACGCTATCATTTATTACTCTATAGCGGTTAATTCGTCAAAACGGGTTTTTTCGTGACTGGTTTCCTTGTAAAGGCCCATATAGTGCCCAAGTACCAACAATTACTATTACTAGGTTTTTGTAGGTTAAATGATTAATGATGAACGACACTAAAAAAGAATAGCCTAGGCTTCAGGATATTCTATTTACAAAAATACGTGATAAATAGTGCTCCATACTGGCCAAAGGGGACACAGTGCGCTAACCAATATTTTCACTTCTACAGTTTGACGTAGGCAATTTTCACAATTTAATAGCTGGCCTATTAATTCAGGGTTGTGAATGTGGTCGGATTTTTTGAAATAAGCCGTATTTTTTTAGAAATAAGTCGCATTTTTATACTGTATCATTCTCGAATGTTTGAATTTTTTTTTTTATTCTTAAAAAAAAGAAATGGCGGGAAAACGAATCTTCTTAGAAGCTTGAGCGTGACTCTGGAATTCAAAACAGTATTCTCGTGGAATTTGCATTTTTTTTGTAAATAAACTTACTTAGTTTTTCTTATTTTTCTCTGATATTTGTTAATATCTTTATTTGTATCAAGGTTTCAGATATGATGAAAGTGTGGTCTTTTGTAGATATATTAATTTTGCTTATACGTTTTGCTATTTATGTTTCGTTAATCTCTGAACACAGGTAGAAAACTGAATATTTAGAATATCGAGAGAAAAAGAATTGCTTCTTTGAATTGGCTGAAGTGCTACAGATGTGTTTATCGCAGTTCAAAGTAAGTTAGCCAAAATGAACACATTAAAATTAATTAGAAGTTATTTTCCTGGATGTTAATCTTAAATTGTATGTGTTTCCCTGTAAATTCTTTTGCTTTTCATATAATTCGAGTATTTTTTTAAAATGGTTTCAAATCCTCCCCCCCCCCAGAAATGCCACCCCACCTTCAGAAATTTTGTAAAGGCTCATTATGTTGTATAAAAAAGACACAGAAGCTGTAAAGCTTCAAGTTTATTGTTACCGGTTTAATCAAATAAATTATTTTCAACTATGCAACTATGCAATTGTATTTCCGAGGTGTAGTCCAATATCTATTCCTCTTAGAGTTCTAAGAGGAATAGATGTGACCATAGTTGGATTTGCGGATGACATCTTGAATTTTTCTCGGCAAATAAGATCCCTAGAAAGTAATTTTAATATACTGTCATCTCAGTATGGCGATATTGGCCTTAGTTTTAATGTGTCAAAATCGGAAGTAATGTTGTTTAACTGGAATAAGTCTGCTCTACCTCAGATTCAACTAGGATCCCTGTCTGTCGAGCCTGTGGAGTCACTAGTATACTTGGGACTGCCCATCGGTGATACACTGTCATCTACCCGTTCGCTAATCATCACACATATAGAGCGTAAATTAGAACTGCGTATGGGGCCACAATTTATTCGAAGAAAAATCTTAATAGGTTTTCACCGGCTAGAATTTATAATGCTGTCGCGGTGCCACATATATTATACGAGTATATAACACCATTTTGGAAACTTCTGCGTAAAGAAGATAAATTTAAAATCCGTAGAATTTTCTTCCGATATTTGAAGTTTCTGCTGCAAGTTCCACTGAGAACGAGTAATTCGTACGTGATCCGGCGATACGCAGTAACTGATCCATTTTCTGCAGTTAATCAGTTGCCTGACAAGTATTGTGCTAAGTTGGAGGGTAGCAGCCATCCTTGGCTACCTCTACTCTCGTCACTTTGATTGATGTGTATGTGTGTTCTCTTTGTCTGTACCATTAAGTGTATGTTTTTTTTTCTACTGTTTTTATAACAGTAGAAAAAAATTAAATAAATAAATTAAATAACAAAGTTTAGTATAAACTTAAAAAAAAGAAATAAATTATACTTAATAATTAAAACGAATTTAAATTATATTAGTATAAACCTAAAAATTGTTAGTAAATAAATTATCTTCAATTATGTACTAAAGTTTAGAATAACGACTAAATGGTAATCAAATCTGATAAATGGGATTATATTTATAACTATTGGCCATTTTTCAGTCTTTATTTAAAGTAAAAATTCATTTTTTTTATTTTAGTCATTTATCTAAATTATCTAAATTTAATCATTTATTTTAATCAAAATCACTCTAATTACCTTTAGACGGTAATAACCATAACAAAATGAAAATATTTGCAAACCAGCACCTGACGTTTAAAGGTTCATTGGATTCGTTTAACCAAAAATATTAACTATTACCAAGGGGTTTTTGACAACCATATCTCCCCAATATTTGAACCCCTGAGTCTTTAGCTAGTAATATAGGCCTTAATATTTCTCAACTACAAAACCAAATTTAAAATTTAGGATTTCCAACTTAATTTTTATTTATTTTCTATTGCGGATTTTTATTGCTTCTTTTGTTAATCGCTAACGGTATTGCTGTGCTTAAGTTGGAAACGTATTTCAGTAAACAGTAAATACTTATTTTACGGATTTTAGCGGATTCATAAACCACACGCATTTCGCTATCATTAATGACATTCTTTTTATTTTCTGTTATCTGTTCCCACTTCTTGAAAATCGTAAGCTGCACTTTCAGTGAAGCAAACATTTTTGGCTAATATTCATGTGATACATCCATTCTCCTAAGCAAAAATCATGGGCATCAGATAACTAATGTGGGATGCAACTACGTACGCAGGGGGCCTGTTGCCTAGCATCATAAATAATTAATGGACTCTACATACTCAAATTATCATTTTTATTATCTCTCCCCCCCCCCAAAAAAAAAGTTGTTCGTACGTGGCTAATGGAATGCGCCTGTTTTTTTTTTTTCAAATCAAGGACTCAGCTCCTCGAGATGCGTGGTTAAAAAGTTGGATGTCCGCTTATATCAAATTGGCACCTCTTGGGGTTTTGTTTTCTTCATTGAGGAGATAATATATATATTGATGCCCTTGTCTTAGCTTTATGTCAAGTTGAAGTCGTAGATGCATAGATATACTTTTGTCAGACTCTTATAGGGTGGAATCAGAAGATTTTGTTTCGGGGGGGGGGGGGGGGGTGTTGCAAACAGAAATTGATTTATGTTTTTTGTCAATTTTTTCAGGGTTAAGACTCCTTTTGATCAGTGTGGGGGAGGAACCCCCCTTGCGTGCAAGTCATGTTTCTACTAAAGAGTAAAATGGAGCAATTCTTTGATATTCCCAAGACCCAGAAATCTGACAAATTGAAAAAAGATGAACAAACATCTCTGACACTCCACCCTTTAGGGTAGTTATTCAATAATTACTCATGTTTAGAACTTATCTCTTTTTTTCAATCAGGCTTCGTGGTTTAATACTATGGTGTCCAAATTAAATTTTCTTCTTAGCAACTTTTTTCCGTTAATTTCTCGCTGGCTAAGTTAAGCTGGCATTCAAGAGAAAGAATAATCTAGAAAGGGCGTATTGGGATCTATAGGAATAAGCCTTATTCAGAGCTTCTAGTGCTTCTGGGAAAAAGATATCGTTAATTTAGTGTAGCAAGACTCGTGTTCATGAACGTGATGGTTTAAAGCTTTAGCTATTTTATTCTCTTCCTTATATTGCAATGAAATCTTGTCAAAGAGAAAGTAAAAAAAAAGTTCTTTTTTATGACCTTGCAGCCTCATAACAGAGAGTATCCTTGCTCTATTCCATTCTTGCTTTATTCCCGATGCTTCATTTTGCAAAAGCAAAAGCATTCATTTTGCAAAGACTTTGCAAAAGCAAAATCTTAATTTCAATTACTAATCTCTGCATTCTGTATTCACAAAAGTAAGGGGAGCTGAATATCGCATGAAAAGGATTCGACACCATAAAGAATCACCCTGTCTCGTCCATTATAAACTTTGTAGTTTGTGTAGCCCACAGTTTATATAATTATCCAGTAAGTTTATCGCAGATCATTTCTGGTCTTCATTCTCGGTACGAACAAAAAGCTCCTCCCACTTCTTTCTGCATTAGCGGGTTAGTCTGTTTCCGATTGTTTCCAACAAAGTGCATTATTCGTAATAGCGGGTTTCCACTTGTGTCCGATTAGATCACAGTCTGACTTGTCTACCCGTGAAAAGATCTGATTCCGCTTATGTTTCTATCTGCAAAAACGTTCTCTGGAGCACTCGCACCTTGGTCAGGGTTTTTATAATGGGTGAGATAGGGAAAGATCATACTGGATAATTATATAAACTGTGGTGTAGCCAAACTATTTAGGATTGATTGGGCAGTCGAACTGGTTAAGCATAACCTGTAGAACTTGGATAGGGGATCCGAACAAACAACAAAAAACTAGAAGCTGACACCTACTGTCCCTAAAATCTCAGAAAAACTTTAGAACTTCTCTTGTTTTGTGCTGGGTAAAGAGATATTCAGTTTTGGGAAGCTTGCATCATTTGAAAACGTGAGTTCTGTTTTTTCGATTAAACGGAGCAGAATTTTCTTTTTAAAATTCAGGAAAGGGTAGTTCATAAAAATGTTCTTGCACACCTGCTAGGAAAATGCTAAAAATCCCCTCAAAAGAAATGTCATTTGATCAATTTTGCTGCACTTTGATGCAACCCACTTTGATTGAAGACTGCCCAAACGATTTCATTGTCTTTTCAATCAAATTTCATAGTCAAACCATAAATTCTTAAACGGTTTCAAGGATAACTAGTTCCCTGGGAGAATTTGCTAATGGATCTTCTGTCCTTGAATCCGTCAGCTAACGCTGACGCTCACAATATGATGTTTGAGGTATCAAATCCTCTTAAATGGAAATGATGAACAAAACTGATTAATTCAGTTCCATGATTCAAAACACTGAATAATTCAATAGCTTGCGACGCTACGTTAGTGGTTATAGATAGATAGATATTTATTGCTACAAAAGCCTCTTCGGGCCATGGCAAAAATAACAAAAATATATAAAAAATACATATTCCATGTTCTATTCAATTCTTGTTTTATTCCAGATGCTTGTCCTATAACAAACAAACACTAAAGGCTATCTGAATTAGCAAGTGAATTCTCATCGCTGCTCACATTTAATAGAATTTAAAGGAGGTGACTCTTTCAGTAGCGGGCTATTCTGATATTTTCTAGTTTTTTTGGTGACTATCATCTCTATTTCCATTTCTCTTTGTTCAGTCACGCCCTTTTTTTCTATCTTTTTGAGAAATATGCATTGTTGTGGTTGGTTAGTGTCTCGTGATAAAAGAGCCGCACCGAGTTTTACCTCTTTGCTTGCCTTGTATAAGTTGTTTAAGTATAAGTTGTATTATGTTCATTCAGATAAAACTGTTTTGTCGCAATGCTGTTGTTCCTGGGGATAAACCAAAGATGAACCAATGAACCGAAGATAGGTCATCAAAATTTTCGGCAACTGCTCCCTCCTCTCCTTTCTCCTGAAGGCATGCATCTAACACTGTCTTTATCAATGAAATCAATATATCATAAAGAAAATGTATGCTTATTGTAACCAATACATTTATTAAAGTTTTTGTCAGTTTGGAGTGAATTTGGCCATGGAGAAAAAAAAAACAAAAAAAACAAGGATATGAGTGTAGTTTAATTTACAACTCTTCTAACATTGAATAAAAGAAAGACTACAGAAAGCTGATGACTATGATGAAACTCAGGCTGGCCCTTAGTATAGACGTAATAATTTGTAATAGACGACTGACAACATGAGTTTTTCTGAGCTGTGTGCACTTTTTTCCATTTCACCAGCAAAATTTCTTTCCCCAGCTTTCTCTGTCTTCCTTTTTTTTGGGGGGGGGGATGGTGAGGGGAATACACCATTCCTCACCAGAAAATTAACCTGCTAGCGTATTGCAATGATTTTTCTGTATTTTTTAGCTATTCAAATCCGGTTTGGAAAAGTTAACTTTTCCCATCCAACTGCTTTCAACTGTATGGCAGTTGCAAGTTGCTGCAGTAGAGCAATTCGAAGCTTGGATTCAAAAAAGTTTTCTTCTGAAACTGAGAATGGTTCTTCTTCAGTGGTGTCAGTTGGGGGGAGGGATATTTTATTTTACTCTCCCCTCCTACTTTTTTTTGAAGTCGGACGACTTCTGTCCTTGCTACTTGTAACTAAAATTTTGCAGCAAGTTTCAAGATGAAGTAGAAAGTGACGAAACTATTTTTAGATTTAAGACATAGAAAATGTGTGAAGGAACTATCACACATTCTATATACGCATCTTATACCCACTAGATGTCCATGTACTATTATTTATATATACCTTTTTAACGAAAAGCAGGTCCTAGTCATAAGGAAGGGTTTAAAGGACAATAGAACTTTGTGTGTGTGGGGGGGGGGGGGATAAACTATGAATATTTAAATAGTTTGGGGTAGAGGAGGAGCGTGCGCAGCTGTATTTGACTCAGAAGGCTTGGTACTGCTCTGAGTTGTTAGTAACATAGGATTTACTAATAATAGTTTATTTCCTTTCAGTTCGCTACTTGTTGTCTACGAAGGTCATGACCCAGGACTAGCTTCCAAAAGGCAGATGAAAGGAGTGAAAAACTCTAGAAATAAGTCCACACCAACAACGTCAGCGGATAGTGCATGCCGTGAAGATATC
This sequence comes from Artemia sinica, assembly GCA_027921565.1. Taxonomy (NCBI): domain Eukaryota; kingdom Metazoa; phylum Arthropoda; class Branchiopoda; order Anostraca; family Artemiidae; genus Artemia; species Artemia sinica. Next base: position 52,052,304 of record CM051273.1, read on the forward strand.
TGTAGCACTTCCCCGTCGATAGGAGACCTACCCAGTAATGAGAATTGGATCCTGAACCAGTTTTTTGTGACAATTCCACTGATAGCTCTGATAGTGGTCTTGGCTATTTGGAAGATAAATCTTTATCGGATGGTGAGAGCTTAGTGGATGTGCGTATGATAGATTTTGCACATACGACCTTCTGTGGCTACCTTGGGGATACGCTTGTCCATAAGGGACCTGACGCAGGGTACTTACTTGGTCTTACTAGCGTGACTCGTATCCTAAAAGAATTATGCTACGGGGAGTCCTATTCTGGCTCTTAAGAGTCCCGAGGAGCAGTTTAAATTTTCAAAGATCAAATCTCTTTATGAAACCATCATTGATTTTAAAAAACGAGAGATGTGATAAATGTTCAGAATCTTAACTTGTCTGAGCGTATAAGGTCCTTTGTATAGTCACTTCGACATATCTCTTAATTATGACCTAACATCAAGTACTTAAGGTAACTTTTTGTACTTATACTGTACTTGCTACTTATAAGAAGTACACAAGCTCTCTAGCGAATCGGGATCCTTCATCTGAAATTGAAATGGAAAATAGACTTGTACTTTCTGGGTAAAGACGCTGTGAGTTTTTAGTTTATGAGTTTGTGGGGAATATTAATTAAGATTCTAGTGAGCTTAAAGTCTTATCTTACTATCAACACCGTATTTTATTTTATTTTTTTCCTAATTAGTATCCTTTTTTTATTCTGTTTATCTGAGAGCAATGGAAATAAACTAAACATTGACAATCGCCACTAATATTTTGATTATATTGACAATTGCTATTGACGGTTATTGATTAGATTGACGATTGTGGATGACATTGACGATTAATCGCCACCACTAATATGTTCGTTAGATTGATAAGATTGAGTGATTATCCTTCTGTATTAAGCCTATTTTTATCTTTGTCTCGTATGAGATCAAGTTTCTGGATGTAGAAAGGATATTTGGCCGTCTAGATTTGAACCGTGCTTATTACATATTAAAAGAAATTGACTATAAAAAACCCGTACGACCTTATCCTAGAAGTATTATATAAGTGTCCCCATTTTTTTTCCTAGATGGAAAAGGAAATTAATTAGAGTGAGACCATATTTGTGAACACGGAAATAAAGTTTCATCTATCCAGTTAAGTGTCTGAGGCGCCCCTTAGTAAATTTTTAAAGAAAATAAATTTAAATTGTACTAAATATTGAATTTAATTTTTTAGTCAGTTGGATTTTTTATGTTTTTAGGAAGAATACTGATTTTACTTCAGGAAAAGAGGGATGAATACAAAAATGAAACAAGACTTACAATAAAATGCCATCATTAAAAACTAAAAATCAAGACAATCCCAAAACCCTTGAAGTAATGTTTCTGGGATAAAAAAAATGCATTTTCTAATATTTTTATTAAAAAGGGGGAAAAACTCTTGTCCCTTCCCCCACATTTTCGTGAATTAGTACTCCTCATTTTTTATAGCTATGTGGTCGATAAAAAATTGGTAAGATGTCTATCTAATAAAGAAATAATGCAGAAGTGAGTTTATTTTTTTCAGGGTTTAGAAATGTCATTTCTGAACGAAAGATTTTTGAACGAAATAGAATAAAGGGATATGAAATTGAACTCAATGGAATAAAAATTGTAAACGGGACATATTTCTACATCGTAAGTGATTGAAATGGAATGATAAAAAAAACACTTGCTTGGATTTTTTTTTGGAGGGGTTGAAAGCTGGTGAATCATATGGTATTACAGGAAAAGATAAAATCTTGGGATATTTTTTTGGTGGGGGGAGGGAGAAGCCATTTTCTTTGGCCTGAAGACACCATTAAAAGTACATGAATTGAAAAAAAATATATATATTTTTTTAGTCTCCTACATTATTTTGAAACAAAGAGTAGAGGTTCAAGAGGAAAAACTTGAAACGTTTCTAGCAAAAAGTTTGTGGCAGAGCCATCTACTTTTCTCGAAAACGAAAATTGCCTCTGGAGGATAAAAAAGAATGAATATACTTGTAAATCCTTTGTGCTTGGGAACATAAAGTGGTAGAGAATATATATTTTTCTAATATTTGTAGCAAATGTGAACATCTAATCAGTAAATGATTAAGGAAAGTCGTTTGAGAAAAGTTCTTTAGTTAATAATAAGTAGGATACTATACAGGGCCGTAATTTGCTATGGGACAGGAAGGGGGGACAGCCCCCTAGAACTCAGTTTTTCCCCTCCACCCCAGACCTCAGTTTGCCCCTCCAACTGAAATTTAATTCCTTCAAAATGTTGTCAAACTAAGATAAGTCTCCATAATTCAAGCATCCACAGAAATGGGTCAGTATTCTTTGGTATATTTTCGCCTCTACTGTACTATATAGCTAATTTTTATTTTCACTGTCATTTTTGCTTCAATTAGGAAAATCGACTCCAACTTTGCCCCCCCCCCCCAGGATTTTGACAAAATTACGCCACAGACTCTTAAGTTGAAGCAGAACCAAATCGCCAGCCAGTTATTCAACACAACGTAAACAAAGTTTATCATGCTCAGTGATCGCCGGGTATATCGAGAAAGAATAAAAGATCTACCAGAAATGGTGCGAATATCTAAAATAAATTATGTTATAATTGTCCAATTAAATAATTGTTCAATTAACATAAATTGCCATTACATAGGGTTTTTATATTTAATTTAATATTTTGTGCATTAGTATTGTCCTAAGGTTGCATAGTGTAACAATTCTTGTTTTCATTTATTGAGTTTTGAGTTAAATCCTGACCGAGTGAACTGGTCTCTTGAAGTTCATTCTCCCGGATATCGCGGTGCTAGCGGGAACCGCGTTTTGTGCGTCTAAGTCAAATATTCCGAGAAGATCGAACCATGTTCTCAGTATTTGATCTTGTCCCACGGTGCTTGATTTGGACATAGGCGTAAGTGGAACAAACTATGGGATATAGCACACAAAGAGGGTCAATTACCCTGTACTGCGTTTGGCCAAACATGCTTGTTCTGTATCCCCTGTGGAATGGTTTCTTGTCTTATAGCAAAGAGGCTCCTATTATGCCTGAATGCTGGAAGGAAAAAGTAGGACACTCCTTCTCCCTTCAGTAAGAAAAATTTGACTTAGGGCCGTAATTACACTTTTTTCAGATTTAAATCCAACACTATGCCTAAGCATCAAAACTGTAGGCACATATTCTACCGTGAATGTCCAAAATTGGTGATTCATCGGTGAATGTCCGAAATACCTTTTTTTTTTCTCTTTGGATTTAATCAGCGTTGGTAGTAAACTTTTTCAGTTTTATGCGAGGTTTGGTGGTGACAGGTTAGGATAGTATAAGTTAGGTTGGATTAGATTAGGTTTTTAACCCATTCCTGATATTTACAACCTAATCTAACTTTAACTTTTACCATCAAAGCTTGCAAAAGACTGAAAAGCTGATTTGCAAAAGCTAATTGAATCCAAGCAGAGAAAAAAGAATTTCGGACATTCACCGGTGCATGTCGATTTTAACTAGATTTTGGACATTCACAGTAACACATATATCCGTTGTCAATGGACAGTATAACAAAGTAAACTCTTTTTTTTACGTCATTTCAGTTTTATTTAATTTTATTTCCTTGGTTTCAAAAAAAAAATGAAATGGCTCGGGATCCCTCGACCTTCCTTAAGGCAAAAGATGAGAAATAAATCCCCCCAAGACCTCCTCCTTGGTAAAGTTAGCATTAAATTGTATGGGTATTGATAGCCCCTCCCTCCAGTCTCACTTTTAGGCACGTGTAAGTATTATCATTCTAATGGATAAGGCGAAACTTCTTTTCCAGTATGCCACTATGTCACCGTTTAGAGACTTGTATTTGTTTTTTTTTTTTTTTTTACTTGTTCCGTTTAATTTTTTTTTTAGTTTTATAAACCAATCACTTCTATATTTTAAAAAAGTCCAAAGCCTCCTAGTATTTTAGGGCAGGGGTGGTTTGGAATCTATATTATACTTCCTTTCTTTGGCTTTTATCAACTGGCTATCCAGATATTTCTTGAATTTTTCCGGACAGAAAGTGTTTGTCGTTTTCCTACTGTGTATATAATTTAATGGATTTTAGGAAGATGAATTGTGTACGAGTGCGCCTATAGGTCCATAAAAATGTACGAGTGCACATATAGGTCCATAAAAATGTACGAGTGCGCATATAGGTCCATAAAAATATACGAGTGCGCCTATAGGTCCATAAAAATTCTAGTCGAATAATCTTTTCGAAATTTTCGCCTGTTTTTACATTCTTTTTCTGATTCAGTGTTATTCTTGGAATAGTTTTGTATTCTTTTGTAGGCTATTTGAAATTTTTATTGGAGTTTACTAGTAGATTTGTACGTTACTCTTTTTCTATGTGCATATTCGAATCCTAAAAGTGATGAATTGTACAAGTTAACGTTAATAAATTTTTTAATTGAGTTTTGTGTTTCTGTAGATTCTGATACGGGCATTTCAGCAAAGTATTTACGCGGTAAGCTCTATTGGAGGGGGGACGGTTGGCAAAAACCTTATCCTCATCCTCAATAAGAAATGTGATAGTCCTTTCCATAGGACCTCCTAATGCTTGATGGCACTTCACCACAGGGTAGGCTGCCATCCTCTAAGCACTTGAAGGGGACTCTCATACCCTCTTGACCAGAACTGGAATTAGGTTTTTTCTCGGGGAGGGGGAGGAAATGTAGATTTTGACGCCCAGGGCACTTGCCCCTCCTAGATCCAGCCCTGCTCCTCACACCATATGATATGAGTGACATATAGGTGTAAGATTATAAGTAAGATCAATTGCTTCTTTTTTCCATCATTTGTGGCCAAGTTTTCAATCTCCTTTTGCACCTCAACATGACTTATATTGGGGTGCAGTGCCTTACAAAGCCACTCTTCAAGTACTCAGCGCGGGGTGTCTCCTCTTGTAGGTAGACTGACCAGGTTTCTGTGTGTTTTAATGTTATTATTTCTATGTCACAATATTCTGGCTAAAAATGTATGCGCATATTCTTTTGGCTCGTTTCTTAAAGTTTGTCGAATAAGGTTTTGTAAAAAAAAAAAGATTGGTGACCAAAACGTTTTCGGTTAATTTTGATTACTAAATGTTATTTTGAAGAAAAATATTTACGAACCTACTGGGTTCTATAGTTAATCAAATGCTTTGACGCTTAACTAAAATTTTTAGCTTTGATTAATGTGGATTTTTAAAGGCTCGTGGGAAAATTATAGGAAGAGAAACAAATATTGAAATTTTGGAGGGGACCGAAGCAAGGACGCGGGAGGGAGGGCTTTCTTAACCTTTCCCGAATTCCTAAATCTTCCCGAAACTCTCGGCCCTTATTTAAATTATGAAATAAATTTTTTTTATTACTACCTCCCCCCCCCCCAAAAAAAAAAAACCTACGTAAGTGCCCTAACAGAAGGACATCATGGATATCCGTCCAATGCCACCAGATTAATTGACAGAGGGAATAAAATACGCACTCTAAAGAAATTAGGCTTGATTGCACTGAAAATATCGAACCAAGGTGAATTTTCGATTGTACAGAGAAATGCCATATGTGGAATGTCATTAAAAGATAAAACAAAATACAATTAAAGGTAATTGACCTTATTTCGTGAGGGTCTGGTCTTTTTACTGAGTAGCAGCCCAATTGTGATGAAGTGTTTTGTTATTTTTACAAAAAGCATATTTTCGCATAGCTTTTTATGTGTAGGAGGGGTAGGGGCCTCGCTCTCTGGCTAAACCACTCCTTTCAATACACAATTCCTTCAATATTTCATAAAACATTTTAGTAACAAATATCAAGTTTACTTTTATTATGATGTTACAAAATACATAACAGCTCCTTATGTGCCGAATGCGGTTACGTATGCCTTCGGTATGTTCTGAAGGTCAAGCAATTTCGAAGAATTAGCAAAGATATTATCCGAGCGAGGACTGGAAACCGGACACCCATATCCAATATCATCAAGTGCAAAGGTCCCAGTGTTCTGCAAAGTACTGCAACGAGGCATTGCCGTAAGAGCCTCCCGTTGCCGTCGTGGAGGAAACAAATGGTAAAAGAAAAACTTGGCTATATTCCACCAAGCTCCATTTGAAGTCTCTTGGTGGATTCAGCCATTATTGCAGATGCTGGGATCTAGACTGGCTGTCGATCGTTGAGCAAACACCTTCGGGCTCCTAGAGCCGAATGGGTACTCCTGTATTAAACGTACTCTTTTATACACTGCTAGTTTGGTTAATGCTAATGAAATAAAATAGGATGAATATATAATAGTTAAGAAACAAATTTGGGCTATGTATTTGCACATTAGGGGGGGGGGGGGGGGGGTGTAAAGCATAGCATATATTATTACGTAACCTAACCTAGGTACCTTTTCCCCCCTCCCCTAAACCCAAAAAAAAACAAAAGTTAAAGTATCGTATACGCAATAAAAACCACGCTATACATTGTATTACTCTATAGCGGTGTGACTGGTTTCCATTGCAGTATATAAAAGAGTGCGTTTAATACAGGAGTATCGCCAAATGTGCCGCCGGATCTAGACACGATGAGCTAACTGTTTGCAGCGTGAAGCAAGCACAAGTTAGTTTGAAGGTTCAATCGGGTTTATTTAGTAAAAATGGAGATAGTTAAACTTAGAATACACTGCTCTGTGATAAACGTACGTTGAGGACGCATGATCATAGAAGAATCTTTACTTGCATGCAGTATGGCCACTCCACCACATGCCTCCTCAATAAACAAAACCAAATAAACTAAACATTACGGTTCCTCCCTTCCTCCACAGACGCCACTACCATCTCACCTAATTAAGTCAACAACAAAAAAAAACTAATTTAACTTGAATTATCTTGAACTTCGTAATCTTTAACTAAATGCTTAACTTAGTTTTGAAAGGTACAAGGGAGCTCCAACATCTCACCTGTTGTGGAACCATTTTCCACGCTTTAAACACATCCAGGGAAAAATCAGAGCGTACTGTTGGACTTTCTCTCATCTCAAGATCAAAAGTAAATGGCGTCAACACGACAGACGGTAAAGCGAACTAAGGGATATGTAGTCGTCTACAATATCAATAGTCTTCAGTGCACGGCTTTGGACTGAATCAAGTCTTTTCAGGTATGAACTGAAAGTCGACTGCCAAATTACGGCAAAATACTCCTGGTGACGTTTCAAAAGCCCATTGTAAAGCAGACGAAGGGTTTTTTGAAGACATGCGTGCTTCAGTTTCTTGATGTTGCAAAGAGAATTTCAGCTCTACAGCCTGGATGTTGTGTAGAAAGGAAAGGTTTTCGTCCAATTGTATACATAGATACCTCGCGAAACACGTTTTATGGCCGTCTGATCGTTCCTCTGGAATTCGTAATTCCAGTTCTGGAAGAAGAGTTCCAGTCCTTGAAAGAAAAGAACGCAGGATCTATCGACATTTAAACTAAATTGATTTTCTTCCATCCAGACATAAATTTCTCCCAAGGTAATATCTATTTTTTCTTGATTTTTTTCCATGTCTGAGTCTGAAAAGACCGTTGTAGTGCCGTCTGCGGATGCCAGCAGCTCACTAGAGTCGTTATCATTATGTGAAGTGCCCTAGTCGCAGTATAGTTTGAACAACCACAACGTCGTAAAATCAGATCATTCACATGGATTAGAAATAACAAAGGACCTGGGATCAATCCTAGTGGTATAACTAAGTTTACTATGGCATAGTTCAAGAGAGTTAATATCACTTCAACTGAATTAATGGAATTTTTCAAACCAGTCATTATTGAAAAATTTAAATGAACCCTAAAATGTCCTGCTGACTAAAAATGTCTATCAAACAATCATACAGCTTGAAAAAAATTCGTTCATACCACGTACGAATGTTCTGTTTAGAATCACATGTTTATATATCACAAATAAGTCTCCATGTTTTCTGGCTCTAAGGTTAGGTTTGCAAATTACAAAAGATATGAGAATTATATATAGAATATGACACTACAGCAAACTTTAATTCACTGTCTAGTTCTGACAATGCTAAAAAGATAAGGTAAAGACCCCCCTCCACCTCTGCCTGCGTCAGTTCCGACAATAGATAACTAGCAAAGGAAAAGTAAATTTTCTAAAATAGTCGAGTTACCTTAGTTTTTTCCTTGAATGTCTGAAATTTATGAACTCCATCGTAAACCTGTCGACACACGGACTGCTCATTTCTATGTTACACTAAAGCTAAATGATTATATACAAAAATCATTTATTTGTTTCCATATTACAAAAGATAACTGTTACTGAAATAAGCTATTCAATTATACGTAAATATATCACATTTCATTCACCGGTGGCTAGATACCATCTGACAAATAGAAAATCTTCTGAACGGACAATTTTCCTTAGAACGCGTTCCACTGCACTTAATACAATTTTTTCTTCTCTCTTTTTTTATTCCCATGAAGTCAATAACTGAAAATCTATAATTATTCAGTAAACTGGGTCGGAGTTCAAACCCATTGTAATTAATTTTCTTTTCTTATTAGGCTTGAAGTACAATACTCATATGAAAATGTGTATAATAACAGTAGATTCATCGTGGCAAGGAAATCAAAATAAAACATTTTTTATCCCTAGCCCCATCCTAGGTCTACTCATAAGTGAAAACCGCAATTTTCTGAAAAATTACGTCGTTCTTCAAAATATGAAGTTTTGACGGCAGGGCTACATTTCGTCAGTGTTGCCACGTTGTTTACATGGTTTCATGTGAACCATGAAAATAAGTAAGCATATACACTTAGTTAAATTTGTCCATAAAATTTGAACATTAAGGATTTGTTCATTCCCAAAGACAATTACACCTTCTTAAGCTGTGGGGTGTCATATGTTTGCAGCTTATTTTTACCCCACTTTTTTTTAAGTTGACACGCACGACTACCAAAACTGCACAACTGAATATAGTCTTTCATTAAAAATTTAATTTACGATTTTGTAATTTTTTAAGATATATGATATATCTTAAACATCTGGTACATCTTAAATCTGATTACAACATATATATATATATATATATATATATATATATATATATATATATATATATATATATATATAGATATATATATATATATATATATATATTATATATATATTATATATATATATATATATATATATATATTATATATATATATATATATATATATATTATATATATATATATATTATATATATATATATATATATATATATATATATATATTATATATATATATATATATATATATAATGATTTTATACATATTACAAATATAATCATTTTTATATAGCCACCATATTAAAAATATAATTAATTTTATGTACATATTTAAATTCTTTTTTTAAACAATCAGATTTCATTTTCACTGACATTGGTACTTTGCTAGTACCAAGCGGAATTTATAATAAAGTTATAAGATGGCTATTTAATGGTTTTACACATATTATAACTAATTTTACTATATATAGTAAAATTAATCCGGACGAATTAATTTTTTACGGACGAAAAGCGTTGCCAAATCTACCTATTCAGTTTTGTTTTCTTATTTTCACGGTTCAGCATGGCAACACTGACGATGTAATACCGTTATAAAAGCTTCACAAGTTTGAGACAAGCAAAGAAAGAATTAGAAAGTCAGGGTTTTTCCGGTATGAATAGACCTAAAATGGAAAAAAAAATGGATAATTTGAACAGGGACTGCCCAGAAATTCAATAAAAATTAGGGTTTCATGCTCAATAGGACGCAAATATGTACTAGAATTTCGAGGGAGCATTTCAATTTCTCTGATATAAATATCTGAAGGTGTGCCTGTCATTATACTTTGCAGTGTGGTCCACAGTCATGGCTGTATCCAGGGGGATTACAGCCTAACATATACTATATCAGAAGACTATGTCAGAAGGATTTATGCCTAACAGGGTTACAGGATGCCATAATTGACTATGACAAACCAAAGAGTCATCTAGGGCAGATGACTGCCCTAGAATGTATATTAAAAAAAACTAAAAATTTATATTTGTCAATTGACATAATTCATATGTCACAAATGATTACTTTTCGTTTCTTCATTTTATAGAAATATTTTTTCCCGCAGTTCTCTTATAGTACAATATTAATTTCGTGTTTGTTATTTTAAGTTTTTGAAGGCTTATTTGCATAACTTTAATTTGGATGTCGTACAAACGACAATAATTGTGTTAAATTAAATCTATTATCGCAATTAACTACATTAAGTTTTAAGGAAAACGGCCGAAATAAAACGTACAAAAAAAAAGAAAAGAAGCAACCTTACACAGTAGGTCTTTTAGGAAACTCTAAAATAAGGAAACGAAAAATAATTATTTGTGAAACATGAATTATGTCAATTGACAATTATAAATTTTTTGTTTTTTTTTTTTTTTAGTATACACTTTTTCTTTTCATCCTTAATTTGAATATGTTTCTCTAACATAATTATTCATTCTTTCGCATATTTCTTTAGTGTAACGATTCCGCTTTTCATTTATTAGCTTTATCATCAAATATTCAACGTTTTTTGACTAAGTAAACAGGTTCAAGCGTATCCAGAACTAATTAATTTCCCAGGGGGAGGGGCAACTTCGAAAAAAAACAAACAATTTGCAAACAATTTTGACGGCTTTCGTGTCCGTGCTGCTCAATTCATTTATCAAATTCCCATTTTATTTATTAAATTCCCTGTGGCCTGAGATGAGACAATGACACTTGAAATTTAGGTATATCTATAACAACCACAGCTACAGTTAAAAATCAAATGAAACTTAAAGATTCATTTTGGAAACCATCGAAAACCCATTTAGGATTATGCAGAACTTTTTTTTTCAGGGAGGGGCCAGTATAGATAATCTCCTTGGTCTTTTGAATTTATATCTTTGAAAGAAAAAAAGTTTTCATGTCGATTTCTGTAGTATAGACTAAAAATTGAGACTAAAATTGGGACGTTATGCATCAAGACCTTGTACGCAAACCTAGGGAACTCCCATGAAATTCTGGCTTACCCAACCATTACTGGGCCCAATATTAGTTTACGTACAAGGTCCCCAATTTCCCTAAAAACGCAAGATTTTTGATAAAAAAAAAAAACAGGAACGGGCTTGGGCAAAACTACATCAGTGGACTTGTCTCATCTCATTTCTATCACTGAATATACCATATTTAAACTAAAATGTAATCAACATAAATAAGCAGTCAGCTGGTCTGCCACCTGAGATACACTGACAGTAAAAAAAAAATCACTTTCAAACCACTGTAACAGAAAAACAAAGTTTCATCACCTGAACGTTGCCACCTTCAGTCAGGCCAACCAATCAATAAAAATTACCACACTGAGTTAAAGGCTAAGCCTGTAATAAATCAAAATCATCGCTGACTTGTACCATAGGCACAGAAGTGTCATCTATAATAGCCCGAGCTTTAGGCTCACATAATCCTGTTTCTTTAAGACGCCATTCCCAGTCCATTTTTTGCACAGCGTGGAGGGATTCCGCTTCGTTATGATGACGTAGCAACATGGACTCCTAAAAAGGATTTTAGTGAATTTATTATATTAGCTAGGAAAAGTTATAACAATAATTGAATCTAATGGGGCTATACCAGGGGTAGCTATTATGTGCATACTTCACCTGCAGTCTCTTAAATCCTGGTATTTATTACATGAAAGGTATAAATTATGAAATAATTTGAATAATGTTGAACAATGTTGATAATCATAAAAGAAACAAAAAAAATTAGTAAGTATTATTTTTTCGAGGGGAGACCCTACTCCAAGATTTTTTCTGGAGCCCTCATTCCTTGTGTTTTTTTTCTGTTTTTCACTCGTTTTATTTGTCAATTTAGTCAATTATTGGCGCCCCTGTCTTATTCCCCCCCCCCTTCCTCCCAAGATTTTGCTTATTGATATTATTTTTTTAGGTTTCTCTGTTATTTTTGAAAAATTTGTTGATAATCGTGAAAGAAATAATTTAGTAAGTATTATTTATTTTTCGAGGGGAATTAATTAAACATTTGATCAATACAAGTTTCAAATTGAGAATTAAGCGTTGAAAGTACGAAGTTGGCCTTCATTAATGAGGATTATCTTCTCTTCTAAATCAATCCATTATTTTCGTATGCTGATTAATGACTTTGCCTTTTGAATATAATATTTATTTTTATGCCCAAGGTTTTAGGGTAATTATAATCGTGTACTGAAAGATACTGATATTACAGCTCGTGTAAAACTATGAAAAGCGTTATAGATCAGTTTGTTGTTGTGGGGCTACATACTTTAGACTCCCAAATCAATATTCTTATTTTATATACTCGGCTATTGTGTTTTCAGTAAAGCGCTAGTTTTGTGTAATCCTACAGACATAGGGAAATATCACCAGTTGGTTTATTTGCACCAATTTCATCGATATATGTTAGATAAGTTGTGAAATAATATATTTTTTTTTCGTTTTAGTTTCAACTTCGCTCTTCACTTCGCTCTTCAACTTCGCTCTTCACTTCCCTCGGAAAAACTTTTTTGCCATTAGTCAATATAAGTTTCAAATTGACAATTTAGTGTTGAAAGTGCAAGGTTGGTCTTCATAAATGAGGACTATCCTCTCTTCTACAGCAGAAATAATTACATTAAAGCGAATTAAAACAATAAATAAACTTTTTTTTTTAAACGAGGGTAAAGAGACGAATAAGAGTTTCAACAGGGATAAGTCCTTTACTACAGTGAAAATCAAAGCAAAAGTTCTGAATATTTTGAAGACACAGTCGGTCTTCATCATCAGCAGAAATACTAAAGTATTATCATTAACACAATCTATATTTATACACGAAAAAAAGCAATAGCTTCAGCATCACTGAATGTTTCCGGTCCAATTGGCTTAAAAAGTTCATTAACTAAGTTCATTCAAAGTCTTGATTTCCTTAATCTTGTGTAAATTTATGTTGAATTCTTAATAGGGTGGCACAATCTTCTTCTAACTGTAAACAGAATGTTGCTAAATTTATAATTCTTAGTTAAGTTGACACAATCTTCTTCTAATTGTAAACAGAATGCTGCTGAATTTGTAGTTAAAAATATATATATATATATATATATATATATATATATATATATTATATATATATATGACGTTGAATTTTTTTTCACAGACCACACTACCTTTCTTTGACGAAACGAATAAGAGTTGACGAAACTCTTATTCGTTTCGTCAAAGAAAGGTAGTGTGATCTGTGAAAAAATTCCACGTAGGTAAAGAGTAACACTAAAACCAACAACGAGCAGAAATTACAATAGCAGGACGGGGTTGTTACCCCCTTCAGCCCTACCATACAAGACTCAAGTTGCTACTTGAATTTCACTGAAACCATGCTATAATACAGGATACAAATCTGGTAGCTACAAACGCTTCATTGATTTTAAATAAAAAGAAGTATTTTTGTGTTATCAGCAAAAATAAACTAAATACTTTGTTTTCAGTAAAGTGCCAGCAAGCAATTGATTGTTACTAGTGAGTTTAGCGAGCCCGTAAATCAAAATTATGATGATAAAGTAGCTTGGACTCCAATCAAAAGTCTGAAGCAAACTTAGAGTATTAACTAGGGTTAACGTACCCAAAAAATGTTAGCTCTTAAATCCTTCCCAGACCATTTCCCAGTCGTACATTAGTTTTCCCCACTTATCATCAACATCTTGCATGCAGGATAACAACCTCCCAGTAAATCCTCTGACTCGACACTAATTTCTTCAGCTTCCTGTTCAAAAGCAATGGGGCAATAGGACATTTTAGGAGTGATGGTCTAATTAGTTATTAGTAAATTGAATTATCATTATTAAATTAAATCACAAGAGCTAATTTTCAGACGCTAATTTACAAATTATTATCAAGTTAAGTCACTACATGAGTATTAAATTATCAAGTCTCCAGGTATCAAATTGAAAAAAAGCAAATTAATTGAACTAGTGATATAACAGTGTTAAATTAAACCATTAAAATTTCAGATATTAGATGAGCAATTATCATCAATGATTAATTATTGTCAGATATTATATCATAAGTTATTGTCAACTTAAAACTATAATTAAATAAGTTTTGAATTCAATTTTCATATGTTAAATTATCAATTATCTATTAATTATCTAACTATTATTATAATTAATTATCTTAGAACTCCAGATTTGAATATTTGCAAAGATTCTATAGTAGATTTAATTGTCTTAGTAAAAAAATAAACAGAAAAGGACAGACCTTAATTTTTTCCCACTTGTCATCAACATCCTGCAGCCAGGACAATAACAGCCTCCCTGTAAATCTGGACCTGGCATTAATCTCCTTGGCTTCCTGCTCAGGAGTGATGGGGTTATACACTTCTTCATCTCTAAGAATAGTACAGGCAGAATATGGAAGACTCTGATTGGCTGACGCTCGAGCCGCTCGGCCATGAACGCGCAGGATCTCTTGCTCCACAGATAACACTAATTTTTCTTTCTCAACTAAATGCTACAAATATAACCTTCAGTCAAATTTCATCCAGCTAATATTTTTTTTTTTTATTTTAACAAATATTAAAAACTTAAAAACTTCTTTGTTTAGTACATATCATCTTTAGGAATAACATAAATTTCATTATATTAGATGGAAAATGTAGGCCTACGATTCGTCGCGCCAAATGGGAAGTGTGATCTGAACTGATTACGTTAGTTTTTATTATTTTAGAATTTTGGCCACTTCCTTTTGATGGCAAGGGTCAATGTGCACCCCCCCCCCTCCTGAAGTTTAAAAATGGTAGTAATAACAGGGTATGGAGGGTCAAACATGCCAACAGGGAACCCAAGTTTTGTTGGTAGCAATATCAAAGAATAAGTAAAACGGGCCAAACAGGCAAAGAAATTATCTCTGCTTTAATTAGGCCTAATATATTTTTATTTTCTGTTTTTTTAGCTTTCTTCTAGCAAAAAGTGAACGTTTGCTTGTGTTTTATTATTGCTAATTCTCCTAAATCACCATTGATATACCCGTCAATGTTTCTAATCACTACAAAGTTGTGTTTTCAGGCACCGGGTTTGAAACGGGTTTCAAGCGGGTTCGACAAAAGTCGTTTTCAATTTCTCCGTGGTCAACCCAGCAAACTAAGAGTTTTCATCTTACGGGATCCAAGCGTATTGGAGACGGGTTCCTTAAAACTGTAACGCACCAGAATAGCCTAGTTGAGCACAGGTTCTGAGAAGACATTCACCCGTGTCGAACACGGCACCCAAAACGATAATCTGCATAACTCATGTCAAACTCCGTGTAGGATGTAGGTGGCCTGAAAACAAGCCTCAAAATTTTTCTAAGCCTTCTTTGGCTATCTTGTGACTCAAAATACATCTGTTATTTTTGCTGGTTTAAAATTTCACATGGAAGTGCTAATAAGCTTTAAGATATGCCGGATAATCTGTTTCTCCAGGAACTGCATTTGCTTAACGTGCCAAGGACATCAAAACACACTTTTTTTTTCCTGTGCGCATCTTTAAGCTATTCCTATTTGAAAACCACGACTTTCTAAAACTTCTCTTTTGGTTGCTTCAAAATTAAAAAAATTTTAGGGCAGTACCATATTATTTTCAGTGTTGCCATGTTGAACCGTGAAAATAAATATCATTTTTATCATATTTTTTTTTAGCTAAGCTTTCATTCATTTTTCAACCATGCTTCCTTTTTTAAAATTTTACGCCAAAAACTGCATAACTACATATGGCGGTCTTTTTCATTTAAAATTAGGTTCCCGATTTTTGCAATTTTCATATGTATACAGTAGTCCAAGGTTCCAGAGGCCCAATTCAAAGAACCAGGTTTAATTTCCAGTATCCATTCGCCTTAATGTATAATGTGATAGGTCCTACGAAAAAGCGTCATAGACGTAAACCAAATAAAACTAATATCATACTCTTTAGTACGAAACTTGATAAGAATGTCTTATTTCCTCTTTAGTACCAGTTTTTAAATGTACTGCCAAGATAACAATTTTGAAAATACTTGTGAAGTTTGATTTACCATGCGAAGATATTTGAAATAGATAGTATGCCCGTTCCTTTGCACTAAGATCTTACATCTAAGACCTCACATCTTTCTGCAGGTTTCCGTTCTTTTAACTCATCTTTGTTCTAAGATCTTACAGCTCACTGATGTTAGCAAAAAGTGTGAAAGACGCCATCTTTCTGCCAAATAGAACAATGATGAGAGAACTTTGACGATATACTCATCATTGTTCTTAGACCGCTGATCAGAGCAGAATGATGAAAGACGTTTGCAAAAGAACGCTATAAGATGTAAGATCTTAGCACAAAGATCAATAAAAGAACAGCCCTAGTATTTTGAAAAATATTAAAATAGACGAAAGGTACAGCAAATTTGGGACGAGGGTCAGCGGTGTGATTAAGGGCCGACTAAGGTAGAGTCGACCCAGCTCCATGGGCGCCCATATAGGGGAGTAGGAGAGGGGGGATCCAGCCCCTCTCTGGCTGAACGATGTTGCCTTATATTTTATATTTTTGTTTTGAGATTCCTATTATACAGCATTGGAACTGCCAATTAGACCAGCTAAGCCCCCTCCCTAAAAATCAGCTTATGGGCGCCAAAGCCCAGCTCCAAATAAGTATCTCTGGGGAAAACATGGGAAGCATTGGATGATTTGCCTCCAACCATGCATTGTACTACCAGTCGAAGGCAGTGAATCAGGAGATCAGTACCTGCACTACGCAGACCATGGTCAGCATTCGTTTTTTTTCTGCAGATGGTAGTGACAGTGAGCAAGTTACAGGTCAGGTTCATCTAACACTTTTTCTCTCCTTGGCGGCACTTTCGTCAGCACTGAAACCTAAAAAGTTTTTTTTAACCATGGTTTATCACATTGTCAGGATATTCCACCCGTCTCTTTCCTAATTGTGCCCCCGTTCCTATCTTTAATTGGGACACCTATTCCCTCTCAATGTTTTTCCACAAGAACAATGGATTCTATATACACCATTTTGTATATATATTTTTTTGGATATTTACCGGTACTGAAAAAAAATCTTATAGCGTTTTGAGATTTGAGAGCAAGTATAACATTTTTTTTTTTTTTTTTTTTTTTTTTTTTTTTTTTTTTTTTTTTTTTGATAAAACATAAAATAAATTTTGGAAGAAGTCAGCGACCTTGTGTCAGATTAGCAAAAACTCGCAATTAGAGCCAGATTAGCATTGCACTAGATTCATTCCGTTTTTTCAGCATAATAGCGCCTTAGTAATTGCCACAAGAAAGGGAATGGGAGACCACGGAATCAAATGAGGAGGAAAAACTCTCCTGGACTTAGATAATGCTGATGATTTAAGAATCCTAGATGGAAGTGTGAGCAATATGAATGAACTTTTAGAAGTTTTGCGAGTTCAGGGTGATAGAATAGGTTTTGAAAATTAATGTTAAAAAACCGAAGTCACTAAGGCTAGGAACAAGTACAGATGAAAAGGTTACGTTGGGTAGCGAAAAGATTGATCAGGTGGACAGCTTCACTTACCTTGGTAGTATTATTAGTAAAGGCGATGGGAGCACTGAAGATGCTAAAAGTAGAATACCCAAGGATCAGGGTATTTTTTTAGTTAAAAAAAAGTTTGGAAGAATAGGATGATGCAAACCAAGATTGTAATATTGGAAGCTACAGTGATGACAGTAGTCAAATATGGCTCTGAAGCATGGGTGCTCCGAAAAGCGGATGAAGATGTGCTCGATGTTTTCCAGAGAAATTGCCTACGGATTGTTCTGGGTACCCGGCTGACTGACCGTATTTCCAACCATAGGCTGTACGAAAAATGTGGTTCAATCCCGCTTTCTAGGGCTATAATGAAAGAAAGATTGAGATGGCTAGGGCACATCCTGCAGATGAAGGATGACAGATTGCCGAAGATTGTCCTTTTTGGCTAATGGCTAACCGTCTAGGGCTAAACGGAAAGCAGGTCGTCCTCATCTTAGCTGGGAGGATGTCATAAAGAAAATTTAAGGGAAATTGGAGCTTCCTGGGAGGGTGTAGAGGGAGGCTTTGGATAGATTTGGGATGGAGAAGCGTACGTAGCTGTGTTGGCCTCAAGCCCCTTGGCGCTGCAGTAAGTTGTTAGTAGTAGAAGTAGTACTTCTTGCTACGGCTTTTGACAACGAGGGAATCCACATCGATGTAGTGTCCAAATTGATGCAATATTGGGTAAACCTTGGTTTAAGATTAATTACTTTAATACTCCTGATCCTAGTTTACTTGGCTGGGAACAGGTCCAAATCTTAAGGGCCAAAATCATTTTGATTCCAGAGTAGGGGGTCGGAGAAAAATGTAAAGGATTTTAGGCATAATTTTTAAAATTGTATTTGATCAATTTTTTATACCCAGCCGATGTGATAGTGGTTCCCAACCAATGTTGGGCTATGCCCCGCCAAGGCATTTCTAAAATCCTGATTCCCCCCTCATTGTATGGCTATAGTTATATTAAACCAGCCAAATTTTACAAGAACGAAAAAACTAAAAAATATACTGTTGATTTTTCTTCTTTTACCGACAACAAGTTATTTATAACAGAAACATTTCTTGGAAGAATCAGTAAAAGAAAGTCACACTTTGGAAAAAAGTGAAATTTCTAAGTATCTTGAGAACTGACTAAGGTATGGGAAAATGAATTTGACCATTCGATTTAGTGCTTTAGATTTAAGTGCTATAAGTACAAATTTGACGAAAACTTCAACAGAACGTCTTTTGAATCAGTAAATGAATGGTGTATTTCAGAGCGACTACTTACAAGTTCAAAAAGGCTAAATTTACATTCTCGTCAAATAAGTAAAATGAATAAAAATAGCATGGTCAATAGCAATATAAAATATAGCTATTAACAGAAGATTCTGCGGAATCTTAAAGCTGTGTAGTCGCTTTTTGTCAGGAACTGAGATCAAACACTTATTGCTACTCTAATTTTGACAATTGCGCTAATTAAATTCATTATCTTATAGACACCAGAGGGCAAAGAAAAGGAGTTCCATAGCAGCTAAACCCCTTCCATCGTGTCATTGCAAATGAACCATCTCTTTAAGAGAAACCATGCAATAAAGTAAGACAATTAACTAAGTACAATTAAATAGGTAATATTTACATTATAACGTTATATTTACGTAATATAACATTATATGACGTTATAACATTATAT
The DNA here is from genome assembly GCA_027921565.1 of Artemia sinica. Lineage (NCBI taxonomy): Eukaryota > Metazoa > Arthropoda > Branchiopoda > Anostraca > Artemiidae > Artemia > Artemia sinica. The sequence continues at coordinate 52,071,536 of CM051273.1, forward strand.
TTACCTGCATACGGAGTTTGTATCTCTCCTTTTCTTGTTGAGTGAATAGCTCCTGCATTGGGATGGAAAGATTCTGTGGAGTAGACAACATTGCAACCGCCATCCGCGAGGAAGCATTGCCAGCTAAGACGTAAGAACATCGGTTCATTAAATAGTCTTTAAATCCTTGGGGAGGTTTAATTTTTACGGGAATCAAATTCCGTCGCTTATGCTCAATCTGAAACAAAAATTTTACAAATATTTTCACCCATACTGTTAAGACAGTAGCGTCAGTTCTCGAGAATATGGGGGAGGGGGATTGTATTTTTTAAAACCTAAAGGGAGCAAGTTTCTCTTTTTTCAATAAAGATACCAAAAAAACGAAATTTTCTATTGAAAATACTCCTCTTCCCTCCCGAAAAAAAGGCCTTTTTCAAGATCTAGGGGTTCTAGGCACGGGCAGAGGCGTAATTTTCTATGGGGCAGGGGGGCAACTGCCCCTCTCAGACCCCCCCCCCCCAGCTGAAATATGGTTTCTTCAAAAATCTTGTCAAAACTAAAATGAACCTGCATAATTCAAGCCTCCACAGGAACGGGTCAGTTTTCTTCAGCATATCTTTACCTTTGTGGCACTATATGGCTCATTTTTCAGTTTTCACCGTCATTTTCACTTGATTTGGGATAATCGGCTCCAACTTGCCTCTCCCCTCTTAATTTTGATGAAATAACAAAACTGGGCGCGGGTAAGTGTCCCCACAGCCCTTTTCGATTAACGCCACTGAGTTTAATCTTCTATGCTTTTATAAAATGTTTTTACCTTATTTTTTACTGATTGTTCGCCCAGTTTTGTTCTTTCAAATAGGCGCTAATTAATTACTCCGAATTTAATTAAATTTAATTTCTCCCTAGAACGTCATAATTGCTCATGGTCACGTTACGTTAAACCAGTGGCGGATTCAGGGGGAAGGGGAGCGCGCCCCTAACCTAGTCTAATTTACTTAATTAACGCAAGTTTGCGTTAATTAAACTAGCTCCTAACGCAAGTTTATCGGATCAACCTATTTTGCCCCCCCCCAAAAAAAAAATCCTGGATCCGTCCCTGGTTAAAACGTTAAAAAGTCAATCTCCTATTTTTCTAATTTTTTCAAATATTTATGGTTGGTTGAGTTTCCACTTCACCAATTCAAAGAATCAGAATTGGTTTTCACTACCCTTGATGTTTTAAGGAGGTATACTTCAACTTAATTATTTTATTAATAAATAAAGGAATAAATAAACATAATTTAAGAATAGAAATAAATAAAGAAACAACTGTAATAAAGTTTTCCACCAACATGGCTGACAGACCTCAAACAAAGTAGTTATTTGTTAACGCCAATTACAACCGCATCAAGAAGATACAGCCTAGGGAAGGGGCGGGGGGGGGGGGGAGGGGGAAATAATCGGCTACAAAAGCTAGCCTTAAGCAAATTATAATATATACTAAAACCTCCTTTCAATACTAGTCCGAGTCGTAGCAAGAGGAGGCGGACTTTTGAAGTTTTACAACCGAGACTTCCTTAGTTTAAAGGTACAAGTCAGAATGTTTCTATAAAATTTGAAAGCATATACTTTTCTTCCTAAAAGTTTTTTTTACAAAGAATAAAAATAAAAACATAAACATATTAAATTACAAAAACATTTTTTTTTTTCTAATTGCACTAAACACTTATTTGTTTTCTCTGTTCTCTCAAAATCATTTTACTTTTTTAAACTAAAGTGAAAGCGTAGGGTTTCTTGGCAACTCCCTTCCTCCATGATAAAGGATGACAATGAGAAAGAATATTACGTTAACTACCTGTTTCCTAATTTTTAAAAACATTTCCACACAATTGACAAAGGGTTGTTGCTCAGCTACAGGAGGTAGTTGCAGGTTTATCGCTGGGGTAGGTTCGTTAGCCGTTTCTGCTTCCATGGGTTTCCGAATCTTCCTTTTCCTCGGATGAACTTCAACTTAAAAGATAAACAGTAATTAGACACTGATTAGAAATTAATTGATTAATCGGTTACAAAGTTAATGTTTACAATAATCCTTAACAGTAATATCTGTATTTATAGTAGTTTATATTTATATTTATGTTATATCTATATCTAATTCATATTTATTATATTAATTTATATTTATAGTAACAGTTGGTATTTGTAGAAAAGAACGACTCGACGTTAAGCGTCTATATAAGATTGATTATTCGCTGATAGAAATAACTTATTAATTAATAATCATGTAATCGGTAAATATAACTAGTTATATTAGCAAAGTCCTGATGTATTTGATAAAATAAAGTAATGTAAGGGGGGTGCGTTCCCCAACTTTGAGCATGTCCAAGAGTAATGAAAAGAAGACGATTTACTTAAGTCAGGGATTCTCAGGTCACGTTTTACTCCATTGCCAACAACCGCTACAAAACAAAGCCACATCGGATGGGTAAGTTTTAAGCAATGACTTCACCCACCATACTGTTGGCAGCTCATATTCTTTTTTTGTATTTTGGCAATTCAGCCAAAGAAATGTAGGACATTTATGGATGTGAAGTCGTAAGAAAGAATATAAGAGGAATATAGAAACTTGGAGGAGAGAGGAAATAGTGAAACTTTGAAGAGAGCGTGGTGTAGGAGGATCCTGCGCCGCTAGCCCCCGATAGTTTCATGGGTGTGAGTTGTTGAAAGTAATAATAGTAATTGCTACGTATTCAAACCTAACTAAGATTTAAATAATTTAAAATTACTGACAACAACAAAAATACATGGGAAATCCGGTTTCTTCTTATCCAAAAACCATATTGATTGACATACCTTTTTGATCTATTAACATACGTTTACATACTGACTGAAGTTGCCGAGCGCTTGACTACCTGAGTTAATATATAACCCGAAATAACCCTATTGGAAAGCGTCTCCCGGAGATAACCTTAATTGACGTTAAACTGAATTTTCAATGATGACAGCAACCTCAATTTGACAGGATGTAAGCGATGGGAGGTCAAATTTACATATCCTGAATAATGAACTTTTTCCAAAGATAATAAATGGACAAAATTCATAAAGATACGATTATAACGTATGCTAAGTTTTTTTTTTGGCAAGAATTTTCTTAGTGAAACAACGGACTTAAGCAAAATTGTATCTGGATTATATATTACACAGAAATGTAGAGGAACTCGCCCACCATTTGCCATTTTCAGTGTCATTTTTGATTTACTTGAAAATCGATTATGGGCCGAATGACATTTTGCCGAAATTTATAATTCTCGATCCATTGGATTATATTAGAAATTTATTTAAAAAGGAATTTAGAAGTTATTATTTTTTTTTTTTTAGAAATTTAGCTTCTGCTAAGTCTTGTCAAAACTATGATAAGCCTGCATAATTCAAGTATCCATAGAAACAGGTCAGTGTTTTTTGTAGAATTATATTATTTATTGCCAAATGACGAATCTTATTACAAAATAAATAACTCAAAACCACGAAATGGACTTTCAGAGCAAACTAGTTGATACTAATGATGATGTATTTATTGGTTAGATTTAAGAGGGCTAACTGCATTGTTTGCATACATGCCCACTAATTATTGTAATTCTACTTTTAATCATAAATTCGAGTCAGCCAGGCCATCAGGCCAAAATTAGGCCATCAGGAAAACAATTCTGCTCTGTGGCGACTTTAACAGATTAAAAAAGTTATACTGTCCCCTTTTCTCAGATGCTAAAAGCCTCGTTCCCCTCTAAACTACATATTTTTTAACCTTCAAATGTGTTTTTTATATATATATATCGTTAACCTACATAAAACATACATTTTTTTTAAACATTCTATTTCTCGTAATATCAAAAAAGTAAAAAAAAAACTTCATGACCAAGATTACTGAAAAAACCAAAAGCATGCGGATTGACAGTTTAATATACATATACTGATATTTATTCCTTAGATGCTAAAAAAGGTACTCGTCTTTTGTAGCGCCTATGTATATAGCAGTGGCGGATCCAGGGGGGGGACAAGGGACGCCCCCCCCCCTAACGTAGTCGAAAGTAGTGTAATTTACTTAATTAACTCAAGTTTGCGTTAATTAAACTTGCTCCTAACGCAAATTTATCGAATCAACCTATTTCCCCCCCCCCCCTATTTTTTTATCGGATCAACCTATTTTGCCCCCTCCCCTAAAAAAAATCGTGGATCCGCCCGTGGTATATAGAAGCTAAGTAGAACCGGTTTTCATTGAGTCTGCGATCTGTATTGAATGAAATTTATTTAGTTTGCGATCTGTATGATGAAAATATAATACTTTAGAAACAAATTTGGGTTATATATTTGCACAATAGGGAGGGGTAGGGGTAAAGTATAGCGAGTCTGCATTCAAAATGTGTTAGGTACAATTATTCTGCATATTATGAATTGTTTTCTAACTTCACATTGTCCAGATACTTTACCCCCACTCCCTAATGTGCAATTATATAGCCCGAACTATATATTTTTTGTATTTGATTAGGAATGAGCGTCAGAGAAACAGGTTCTACTTAGCTCCTATATACATAGGCGCTATAACAGACAAGTATCCATTGTTTTTTACCTCGTTAACCTACATAAAAGAACCGACCAACACGTATCTGCACAACTACGTCATGGGGACCCCTTGGATGCAGAATGCTACGTTGAAGAAATGTCACATTCTCTAAAGGCTGCTACAAATACTGCTGTTCAAACTGTACCAGTAAAAGCTAATACGCGTAAATAGGGATGGTATGTTTTCCCGTTGTCCGACTCGTTAAAACGTAACAACAATCTGTATGTATTTTTTTTAGTTTTTTGTGTACCCCCCCCCCCCCCCCTTCCACCGAAAAAATCTTGATACGGCCCTAAAAAACAGTAAAACTTAAGCGTAAAGCACTTTTAGCTGAAAAAAACTTGTTTTTTTTTATTTAATTTCTGATCGTTTTTCAAATAATGTCGGTAAATCTAGCTCACCCTCAATGAAAAATTCCTGTCCCCTCACGGCAAACACCTCCATGAAGTTCCGCCTGCGTAAAATACACCCCCTTCCTCGCTGAAATCCCCCCCGTAAAATTTCTTGCAGAAGATTCAGCCTGAAAAATTCTCCGTAGCCTCCTATCATTTGAACAAGCCTTTAAGTTCTAATCGTTTCTTCCAATCACTCTGGAAATCCCCCTTCCGTAGAAATTATTTCCTGGAAATCTAAACACGCTGAAAGTTTCCCTGGGAGCACCTCCACATGCCCAATTGAGTAGGAAAAGAGAAAGTAAAATAAAAATAATTTTTCTTTTATAGAAATTCTGTCAAATCCCCCCAGTGTAAAATTTCCCCTGAAAAGCTCATCCTCGGAAATTTGCCTCCACACGAAAAATTATCCCCATGGAATCCAACCCCAAGCATAAAATCCCCTCTCCCGAAAAATGTCTGTACGCAGCCCAATAACAAATACTATACGTAAACAATGGGCAAATTTTATAACCCAAGACCTATTCCCAGGAGCTGGGGGGTGGGGGGTCATACTATCTCCAAAGGCATAGTTTTGGGGCTTTTCAACTATGTTGAACAAAATGGCTATTTCAAAATTTTGATAGGACGATTTTGGGGGAAAGGGCGGGGGAGGTCGGCTAGTTGCCCTCTAATCTTTGTGGTCACTTAAAAAGGACACTAGAACTTTTAATTTCCGGTCAAATGAGCACTCTCCCGACTTTCTAAGATCATTTTTTCCATACAATTACCCCTGGAAAAAAAACAAACAAACACAAAAAAAAACGAGTAAACAAGCATCCGCGATCTTTTTTTCTGACAAAAAAAAAAAAAAATACAAATTCCACATTTTTGCAAATAGAAGCTTAAAACCTCTACAGTACGGTTCTCTGATACGCTGAACCTGATGGTCTGATTTCATTAAGATTCTTTGGCTTTTAGGGGGAGTATCCCCTTTTTCGGGCGAATCGGGCAAATTTTCGTAGGCACGTAGCCATTGACGGGTAAAACTAAACCTAATGATTCTTATATAATCGGAATCAAATAATAAGCAGATTTCCTTGATATATTTATTGATATCCAAATTTCATTTTTAGTGTTTCGTTTACTTCGCTCCTTACTTAAAGTTCGTTACCACGAACTGTTTGATTCCAAATAATTTTGTTCCAACACTATTACCCAAGTCACTATTTGAAGATCTAGTCACATGTGTGCTTATCAGAGGCAACGCTGTAGTGTTGCCTATAGTAAAGGCCATACGGCTCCAATGTTTTATTATTATAATTTATTTTATTTTTTCCCAGAGGCACTTCATACGGAAGGGGTCATCGAAGAAACTTCAAAGTGGGTTCATTCGATTGGAAATCGAGAGTTCTAGTGCCCTTTTCAATAGTCGAAAATGATTGGAGGGCAACTAGCCCCCCCCCCCACGCCCATCATTCCCCCAAACACATCCAATCAAAATTTTCAGATAGCCATTTTGTTCAGCGTAGTTGATTTCCAGATAGAAAATATATTTTTGAGGAGGACACTCCCCCACAACCCTCAGGGCAAGGGTTTTAAGTTATGCCCTGGGGGCATATAAGGTTTTTATAGAAGACATTGTCGTAGAAACTTCAAAACAGGCTCAATCGATGGAAATTAAAGGGCTAGTGCCCTTTTTAATAGTCGAAAGTGATTGGAGTGTAACTAGCCCCCCTCCCCCCCCCCCCCCCACGCCCATCATTTCCCCAAACACATCCAATAAAATTTTGAGATAGCCATTATAGTCGAAAGTGATTGGAGGGCAACTAGCCCCCTCCCCACGCCCATTATTCCCCCAAACACATCCAATAAAAATTTTGAGATAGCCATTTTGTTCAGCGTAGTTGATTTCCAGATAGAAAATATATTTTATGGAGGAAACTCCCCCACAACCCTCAGGGCAACGGTTTTAAGTTATGCCCTGGGGGCATATAAGGTTTTTATAGAAGGCGTTGTCGTAGAAACTTCAAAACAGGCTCATTCGATTGGAAATTAAAGGGCTAGTGCCCTTTTTAATAGTCGAAAGTGATTGGAGTGCAACTAGCCCCCCCCCCCCCACACCCATCATTCCCCCAAACACATCCAATCAAAATTTTGAGATAGCCATTTTGTTCAGCGTAGTTGATTTCCAGATAGAAAATATATTTTTGAGGAGGATACTCCCCACAACCCTCAGGGCAAGGGTTTTAAGTTATGCCCTGGGGGCATATAAGGTTTTTATAGAAGGTGTTGTCGTAGAAACTTCAAAACATGCTCATTCGATTGGAAATTAAAGGGCTAGTGCCCTTTTTAATAGTCGAAAGTGATTGGAGTGTAACTAGCCCCCTCCCCCCCACGCCCATCATTTCCCCAAACACATCCAATCAAAATTTTCAGATAGCCATGTTGTTCAGCGTAGTTGATTTCCAGATAGAAAATATATTTTTGAGGAGGACACTCCCCCACAACCCTCAGGGCAAGGGTTTTAAGTTATGCCCTGGGGGCATATAAGGTTTTTATAGAAGGCGTTGTCGTAGAAACTTCAAAACAGGCTCATTCGATTGGAAATTAAAGGGCTAGTGCCCTTTTTAATAGTCAAAAGTGATTGGAGGGCAACTAGCCCCCCCCCCCCCCACGCCCATCATTTCCCCAAACACATCCAATAAAAATTTTGAGATAGCCATTTTGTTCAGCGTAGTTGATTTCCAGATAGAAAATATATTTTTGAGGAGGACACTCCCCCAGAACCTTCAGGGCAAGGGTTTTAAGATATGCCCTGGGGGCATATAGGGTTTTTATAGAAGGCGCTGTCGTAGAAACTTCAAAAAGGCTCATTCGATTTGAAATTCAAAGGGATAGTGCCTTTTTGAATAGTCGAAAGTGATTGGAGGGCAACTAGCCCCCCCCCCCACGCCCATTTTCCCCCAAATACATCCAATCAAAATTTTGAGATAGCCATTTTGTTCAGCGTAGTTGATTTTCAGATAGAAAACATGTTTTTGAGGAGGACAATCCCCCACAACCCTCAGGGCAAGGGTTTTAAGTTATGCCTTGGGGGCATATAAGGTTTTTATTGAAGGCGTTGGCATAGAAACTTCAAAAAAGGCTCATTCGATTGGAAATTCAAAGGGATAGTGCCCTTTTTAATAGTCGAAAGTGATTGGAGGGCAACTAGCCCCCCCCCCCCACGCCCATCATTTCCCCAAACACATCCAATCAAAATTTTGAGATAGCCATTTTGTTCAGCGTAGTTGATTTCCAGATAGAAAATATGTTTTTGAGGAGGACAATCCCCCACAACCCTCAGGGCAAGGGTAATAAGTTATGCCCTGGGGGCATATAAGGTTTTTATAGAAGGCGGTGTCGTAGAAACTTCAAAAAAGGCTCATTCAATTGGAAATTCAAAGGGCTAGTGCCCTTTGTAATAGTCGAAAGTGATATTAGGGCAACTAACCCCCCTCTCACGCCCACCTTTTCCCCAAACACATCCAATCAAAATTTTAAGACAGCCATTTTATTAAACGTAGTTTTAAGTTCTGGAAATTAGGTCTTTGAGGATTAAAACTCCCTCAAAGCCCTCAGGGCATGGGTTGTAATTTAAGGATTCTCTGAATCCTTCATATTATTTTTTTATGGAAGGGATGCTCGTATAAACTTTAGAGAGGGCTCATTTGATTGAAAATTGAAAGTTCTTGTTCACTTTTTAAGAGTCAAAAGAGATTGAAGGGCAACTAGCCCCTCTCCCTCCTCCACGCCCTAAATGCATCAGATAAAAATTTTGAGATAGACATTTTTTTAAAATAGTTCAAAGTTCTGATAACAAAAAACTCCGGTGTCGACTCAGCCCACCAGGGCCCAGGGGTAGGCGTTGTAAGTAATGCCCAGAGGCATAACTTATTGAGGGGGGTTTATAACTTATGGGAAGGGGTTTTGTAGGGGAAGAACACATAGGAAATCTATTATAATTATCCAATTATAAGGTTAAAATACATACTCTGTGATAGATGCAAAATTGCTTTGGCACACAAATTCCTATTAAGATCAATTCCAAACAGTCGTGATCCCTTTGCGTCAGCAAGTGAAATGGTCTAAACCCCCTTATTGGAGCCATTTTTTCAATCCATTCATTGTTGTCAATCGCTGTCCACAAGTTATGCAAGCTGTCTATTGTTCATATATAAGGTTTTTATCAAAGAGGTAATCGTATAGACTTTGAAAAAAGCCTCATTCGATTTAAATTGAAAATTCTAGATCCGTTTTTTGAAGTCAAGAATAATCGGACAGTAAGCACCCCCCAATGCCATAAAAACTTGAAACTTTTTGCAATCAAAAACGAACAAAAACTAATTAAAAAAAACTTTCCGAAAAATAAGTTTTTTAGAGAAAAGTAAAGGCCATTTTAAACTTAAGCTCAGGAGATACAAATACCTGTTAAAATTCAAACTCAAAACGACCAGAAAGTACTATTAAAGAATAAATGAAACCCAAAACGAACAGAAATTAAATAAACAATCATAGCAAAAAAAATACAACAAGTAATAATATAAATGAATAAATAGATCTTAAAGCGAGTAATGCTTAAATTGAATATGAAAATCAAGCTTAAAACGAAAACAAATATTTTGCTATTAAAGTATAAATGAAACTTAAAAGGAACAGAAATTAAATAACAATCAATGCGAACAAACATACAATATATATTAATGTAAATGAATAAATAAATCTTAAAACGAGTGAAACTTAAATTGAATGTGCAAATCAAGTTTGAATCGAATAAAAATAACTACAAACAAGAGTTTGGGTATCGTCTCACTGCAGAAGGCTAAAACTTACAGCGTCATTGGCGCTTTACTGAAAACAATTCTTCGAAATATTTTCACTGTTGTAACTTTAAGAAATCAAAAATTAATTAAGATTTTAGGGAATAAATATCAGCATATGTATATTAAATTGACAAGGCACATTTTTTTCAGTAAACTCATTTGAATTTTTTTCAGTAAAGTACAAATTATATTCTGGCTTTTAGAAAGCATAGGGGTTTTAAGCCCTACTCACATTAATTTATGCTCGTTTTGAGTTTGACTCTAATATTTATTTTAATTTTTGTTCGTTTTGGGTTTCATTTATTTATTGATACTGATTTTGGGTAGGTGTATGCTTGGTAGATTATATGATAGTCCGGACGCCAGGTGTTGAAAATGTGAACCATACCACGACGGAATGGGGCTGCTACGAGAATTAGCCTACCCTCCACCCCCTAAATTGACCATGCAGATTCAAAAATACCAATGGCACTTGCTTTCGAGTGGTGGGACACTCCGAAACTTGACATTTTATTATATTTTGGTGTTTCATGCAAGAAAATGCAAGTTCCACAAAGTTTGAGGTGCAGTTTTCCGCTTAAATAGAAATGCCTAGAAGCCATAGAATGTTTTCATAACAAACTAACACGATTAGTTACAAAAAAATGGCAAAACTATACGAGTCTTGAACAGTCTTGGAAAGTATAAAAAAAATCAAATTCAATATTAGATATATAATGATATTAATTGTTGACAGATCCATCAGTTCAAGATTTTTTTTTCACTGTAATTTTTATTTTCATTTTCAATGCTGTAAGAACTGGAAAATGATAAATTTGTAATATACGAGTAATTCGTTTTGAGTGAAGCACCAATGACGCAGAAAGCTTTAGGTTTTTACAGTTAAAGAAGGGGGCAGTATCCAAATTTTGCTTGTAGTGAAACTATATTTGTCTTGACCAATCTTGAAAAGAACTAATAAATTAAACTGAATATTTGATGCATAATGATATTAATTGCTAAAAGCTCATCAGTTCAAAATTTTACTGTAATTTTAATATTTATTTTCAATATTAAGTACAAAAGAAAACATTTGTAATATAATTCGTTTTCAGTAAAGCGCCAATGACGCAGTAGTTTTTAGGCTTCTGCAGTGAGACGATACCCAAACTCTTGTTTGTAGTTATTTTTATTCGATTCAAACTTGATTTGCATATTCTATTTAAGTTTCACTCGTTTTAAGATTTATTTATTCATTTACATTAATATATATTGTATGTTTGTTCGCATTGATTGTTATTTAATTTCTGTTCCTTTTAAGTTTCATTTATACTTTAATAGCAAAATATTTGTTTTCGTTTTAAGCTTGATTTTCATATTCAATCTAAGCATTTCTCGCTTTAAGATCTATTTATTCATTTATAGTATTTACTTGTTGTATGTTGTTTGCTATGATTGTTTATTTAATTTCTGTTCGTTTTGGGTTTCATTTATTCTTTAATAGTAATTTCTGGTCGTTTTGAGTTTGAATTTTAACAGGTATTTGTATCTCCTGAGCTTAAGTTTAAAATGGCCTTTACTTTTCTTTGAAAAACTTATTTTTCGGAAAGTTTTTTTTTAATTAATAAAGAATAAGGACCCAACGCTATGCAATTCATATAGACCTATAATCATATGCCTTGGACTTACCAAACTACTTTAAAAAAAAATAATGTGTCTGCTTCTGCGCGAAAAGTGTGATTTTGGGGGACCATCAGTTTGATTTCAGGCAAGGATTAAGACTATAAAACGCACTTTCTTTGTTTTTATCTATAATAAAACTTCATATGATGATAAAATAGAGATTCAGATGGTTCTCGTCGCACGAGAAACATCCCACCTTATTGATAACAATATTAATATTAATCCCCTGTCGTATACAAATGGCATGCTTATTCTCGCTGAAAACCTGTCTTCCATGGAAAGAGATGTTAAAGCTCTTCAGGCTAGTTTGTCTAAGATTGGCCTTACTATTGAGCCGTTGAAGATGGTTGTAAACTCGAAGTAAAAGGCACAATAAGTGTGTCTTAAAATAGTCTCGATCATTGGTCCTAGGTCTGAATTCTCGGAATTACTTGGGTATTCCTTTTATTCATCGATAAGAGTGACACGCACTCTGGTTATTGATGAGCTTAAAAAGAGCTCCGCAAAACCTATGGTTAGCTGGCAAAAATTAAAGGGCAATTTGACAAATATGAGTTATGAAAACTCTATAACTCCATATTTGCACCGGATGTGTTTTTTACGGGAGCCGGCACTTCCCACCCAAAAATTTCCTCCCACGGAAATTCCTCCTCCCCATGGAAAATTCTCCCATACGCAAAATTGAGCAGCCACGGAGAAAGTCCTAAATGTGTACCTCAAAATGTGGATCAGATGTCCCAAGGCCCCAAGGGGTATTAAAAGGACCAGACATCAAAAACAGTCTTTGGAGACGGGCTAGTTGGTCTCCAAATACTTTTGACTCATAAAAAAGGACTAGAACTCTCAATTTTCGATCGAATGAGCATCCTACGAAGTTTGTACGACCACGAAGGGGAAGTTGGAGATGAGAAAGAGGTAGCCCGCTTCCGATAAGGAACAAATTCTGCTAATTTTGGAGTTTAATGTTACTCTACTTTCATAATGACAGCGTAGACAAGAAATGTTCCCAGAAATCAAGAGGGATTCAATATTAATTTCTAACTCCCTCTCCCTTCCTTGAAACTGACTCTTTATTTACGTGAAGGCTCAATAAGAGTTAGCATGTTTTGCCATTAAAATACACCCCTTGAGGCATCTGCCCCCTCCAAAGTTATACGACCACCCTTCCCATAAAACCTTGTATCTTAACAATGGACAACTTACATAGTTTAAAGCCCTAACCTCGGGGCTGTAGGGGGGCTGCCAAACCCGGGGGCATGGCTATTTGACCTTTAAAGTATTTCGAAAAAAACAGCTATCTCAGATTTTGATCGGATGCGTTTGGGGAAATGGAGGGGGACTAATCCGGGAAGGGGGGCTAAAATAGACCACGAATTCTAATTTCCAGCTGAATTTGACGGTGATTTTCCAGAACAAGGAGAAAATAATAATATTGTCTGAAGTTGTGGCACATAAAATGGAAAAAATTAATAAACTTAGGAAAGTAAATAGAGAAGTAAAGAAGATATAATATAAATTAAAAAGTAGAGATAGTAAAGTAAAAATTTTACATCAAGATTATTCTTTCGAAAAACAAATAGCCTACTAACATTTTTTTATAATAAAAAATTCAATCAAGTTTTATTTATTTTACATTATAATGTTATTGCACAACTTATTTCACTACGCCCCATTTTGAAGCGCTGTTTTCATATTTGCATAGCAATAATTGTGCCAGGGCTAAATTTGAAAAAAATCTTTTTAGATAGGACTATTCATGATAATAGCGGACCCAAAACAGGGCCGTCGCGTATGGGGAGTGGGACGCCCCCCTCCCCAATGCTTTTGGTCACTCGGTAAAAAAAGAAGTCGGTAAAATGGTTTCGCGCCACGATTTTTCCGACGCCGCTAAAATTCTTCGTTTGGTTCAACAAAGACCACGAAAATACTGACATGTCATCTATAGAAATTTCGAACTTGGTCGGTAAACGCAGCAGTTTTACCAACTCCTGCCATGATTTCACAGATGGTGCCACAGTTTTCCATTTGGTTTAATAAACTCCATTAAAATATTGGCATGATATGTACCGAAATCAGAATCTCGGTTGGTAAATGCAGTGGTTTTACCGACTCGTGCAGTGATTTTACGTATTGCATACAAAACGGACATTAATGCTAATTTTTGACAAAAACACTCGGTAAAAATGACCAGCCAGTCGGTAAAATTTCTCTCCCCCCCCCAAACATTTTCGCTAGTAACGACCCTGCCCACAACAAAACTCTACCCTGAGTCCTGTTTCGTTTATCGTTCTTACAGCAACTGTGGTCACAACATTCACAAGGGGCGATTCTTGTGGGGAAGAGACAATTGTCCCCCCAGTTGTTTGCCCCAGCTTTAAATTTTTAAAATGACTTTTCTTTGGTATCCTCTTTGAAGAAAAATTGGCGACCCCCCTCCCCCAATTCAATTTTTTCGCTTTTATTTTAAAATAATGAAAAAAAGAACCTTGCAAAAGATGTCCTTTGCCAGGACGAACTTGACTTAAAAGACAAAACAACAGATTAGATATTAAATGATTAATCAATTACAAAGTCAATGTTTATAGTAATCCTTTAAAGTCATCGATACAAAACACCCGGAGCACCCCAGGGTTGCCACTTCTCTAGTGCATTGGCTTGGCACCCCTGGACGTCCAACAATACATTTTACGGTGGCCGGTGTTTTCTACTTTGATTGGCTACGTAGACGATATTCCACTTACCGTTTCGAGTCTATATGCTTTGCAGGCAAATTTTAATTCCCTATCTTCCAGTTAAAAACTTGAAGGTGTTGCTTCTAGCGGTACAGACTGAATTTTTTTTTTTAGAATGACCGTGGTAAAGATGCATGGTTCGCTGTTATCTGTCGCCTCTGTTTCTGTTATCTGTTTCACATACCATATACCAGCCTCTTTTACGGCCCAAATAAGCATAATAGTCGTATATTTGCTTCAGACCGCATAGCAGTTATTCAGCACCAGTTGCGGCACACTTGCTTCACTCCAGAGAAAATCAAGCAGACTTTGTACTTGCTAATCAGTATAATGCCCTGCTTGTCTCGGGGGTCATATTTAATTCCAGTTTAGGATTCACTGTGTAAAATCGAACAGTTAAAGACATGGGCGCCCATAAGCTGAATTCCAGGGGGGGGGGCAAACTTCGTCTAATTGCTACTTTTAATGCTATATAATAGAAATCTCAGAACAAAAATATAAAAATAAGGCAGCATCATTCAGCCAGGGGGGGCAAGAGCCCCCCCCCCCCCCTGCCCCCCCCCCCCCCATATGGGCGCCCATGGTTAAAGATTCGTTGGGGTTTTTTGAAGTTTTTGTTAGGTTTGTAAGAAAACTCTCCGATCAAAGGTCTCATGGCGACAATGAACGATTTGGGTGAAATTTACCAGATTAGCTTGCCTCTCAGAAACAGATTTGGTACAGCGTCAATGACTGTTGTTTACAAAGGCATACACTAACCTTCAACAAACTACTTATCTCTAATTATTGCACAGTCTGCCAAACGAATACGTCGAACACGTAAAACATGGCACGGTCGGATGGACACTTAAAGAGCGCTTTGTAAGACACCACGCCTCCATTTAGAATAGTTCCCTCAGGTTTATTACCCTTGAAATCCATTTGTTGATTCCATCTAAGGAGAGAGGGTAAAACCTAGGTGAAAGCTTGACTACTGGCATATCACGCCCAAAGTTTTTAGCAGCCTAGCATTTTGTTTTACTACTGATGACGGTCACTGAATATGTGACCGAAATATCTGGTATTTTTGTGAATTTCTATCACTGTCTATTAAAAGGATTTTATCCCTATTTGAACTTTTATTTATCGTTAATTTTGTCATAAGATAGCTTCTTTGGAAATAACCTTGTTCTGAGGGAATAATTTAATTCTGCAAAAACAATATGTTGCAGACCCTTCACATGTTGCAAATTAATGGGATGCAAATGAGAAGAGCTTGAATCGGTTGTTTTTTTTTTTGTTTGCTATTTAAATTTTTTTTATATTTGTTGTTTGGATTAGTTCTCAATTCCGGGTTCTTTTCTTTTTTACAAGTTAGCTTTTCTTCATGTTTCTTTTTCTTCCGTTTTCCGTTCTTTTCTTTATTACTCCGTTTTCTTTTTTGAATGTTAGTAAGCGAAAGATTAAACTTCCAAAAAAAATGCGCACTAAAACGACAAATTTTAAAATATGCAATTATAAAGTTAATTATAGAATTTTCCTGGCGTTAACGCTAAATTGCAAACCTTACTTTGATGAGATTCTTCTGTTTTCAGGCAATCTTCAACCTTGACAGGTGTGGTGGTTGGCTCAAAACTTTCAATATTGGGATCACATGGCGGTGGCGGAGGCGAAGGTGACTTGGAACTGCCGACTCCAGTTTTCTGGGAACTTCTCGTTACTCGGCCATTCGGTGAGCTTTTATCGGAGTCGGTATCTTTCTTTTCTTCTCCTAAACAAAACAAATACTGAAATATTTCTACTGCGCCATTAAAAATTCACACGTGAAAGAAATAAAAAAATAAATCATCCCATCATATGCTATTATTAATATCGTTTGTAACTTAAAATACCAAGGGCATAAAAAAAAACATTTCTGACCCCCCCCCCCCCCCCACATTTCTGATTTTTGCTGCACCTGCTAAGAAAACCCCTAAGAACTTGTTGGGAGAAGGTGGGAATCTTCTATTCAACGAGCAATCATTGCGATATCTCTGCACGTCTTTTTTTAATTCCAAAACGGTACTTATCTAAAAAACATGCCTCGTAGGTATTCTAAAAAATACTATTTTATATTATTCTACTTGTAAATATCACTAAATCCACACATATACAAAAACTATTCTACTTAAACAAAACACATACATAAATATTATTCTTTTGCATGGAAAAATCTTTTGGCTATGGCCTTGAAGGTTACCAGATGACTTGCATTTCGAATCGCAACCACCCAGGAAGCAAAATTTCTTATTACAAAAGAGGCTCTAGTCGTTTTTCTAAGTTGATGTACTAATTAAAGTTGACAAAGCTTTTCGTCCGTAAAAATTCAACATCATCATTATGTGGATTCCTTAAAACAACTACGCCTTCTATGTAATGCTTTCTTGAGCTGTTGGTACGGTGCAAAGTATAATCACCTATGGAAAAAACTCTCCAAAAGTGACCCCGCGTACCTCAGCGCCTCTAGACGCAAAATGCTGTACTACTTATCGCTCCGACCCAATAAGCCAATCTATTCTCCTAAGTTGTATTGAATTGTGTAACTACGGTATTTAGTTGCCAGGTTCGCATAGGTATGGAATCGTCTCCGGAGACGCGGACAAAGGGTCACTTTTTTTGTGTGGAGAGGATAGGTTTTGTCTGTACTTGTTCCGTAGGTGATTATATTTTGGTACGGTGTGACTGTAGCGTTGTTATTCTTTTTCTTTTTTTGAAGCGGGTTACCACCTAAAACTTAATAATTGCATACGGAGGACCTTTTTATTGAAAATGTTTGTTCCTTATTTTTAATACCGGAGGGCTGAAAGTTGTCGTTTGGTTTCGTCTTCTTCTTTTCTTGAGTTTTTCGTACATAAAAATACACATTCTGTACTATAGCGTCTTTTGAATTACTGAATTGAATATAAAGAGCCCTTTGAAAAATAAGTTCAAAGCATCTTGCAGATCAAATGCCGACAAATTAAATCTTTTGAGTCTATTGGATTTAAGAGGATTGGAGAGGGAAAATTTTTAATAATAACTTTGAACCGCCCTTCCTGCTATCAGAGACTGTCTAAAAGAGAATGGGTGACTAATAAGTAGGACCTTGGGCGATTTAAACCAGGAACATGGGGATCGAAAATTACTAACGCCATTGACAATGCAGCGGCAGGTGACTTCATTAAAAAGCAGAAAATTGGAGATGATGAAATTAAACTGCAATGTTATGCGACTAAATCTGAAATTTATGTACAAGCAATAGTCCATTAGCTTTTTTTATTCATTTTCAAAAGCTATATAAAGGTGAAAATCGAACCTGTACCCTTTAGGCTTAGGCTAACTTGGTAAACTCTTGGCATACTAGACTAACTGCTTTAAACTGGTGAACCGCCAGGGGAAAGAATTCTACTTTCTTTACCCTCCCCCTCACTTTAAAGTGCTTAAAGTGCAAATCGGGCATGTACCATTTAGGCTTAGGCTAGCTTGGTAAACTCTTGGCAAACTAGGCTAACTGCTTTAAACTGGTGAACCGCCAGGGGAAAGAATTCTACTTTCTTTACCCTCCCCCTCACTTTAAAGTGCTTAAAAAGTGCAAATCGGGCATGTACCCTTTAGGCTTAGGCTAGCGTGGTAAACTCTTGGCAAACTAGGCTAACTGCTTTAAACTGGTGAACCGCCAGGGGAAAGAATTCTACTTTCTTTACCCTCCCCCTCACTTTAAAGTGCTTAAAAGGTGCAAATCGGGCATGTACCCTTTAGTCTTAGGCTAGCTTGGTAAACTCTTGGCAAACTAGACTAACTTGCTTTAAACTGGTGAGCCACCAGGGGAAAGAATTCTACTTTCTTTACCCTCCCCTTCACTTTGAAGTGCTTAAAAGGTGCAAATCGGGCATGTACCCTTTAGGCTTAGGCTAACTTGGTAAACTCTTGGCATACTAGACTAACTTGATTTAAACTGGTGAGCCACCAGGGGAAAGAATTCTACTTTCTTTATCCTCCCCTTCACTTTAAAGTGCTTAAAAGGTGCAAATCGGGCATGTACCCTTTAGGCTTAGGCTAACTTGGTAAACTCTTGGCAAACTAGACTTACTTGCTTTAAACTGATGAGCCACCAGGGGAAAGAATTCTACTTTCTTTACCCTCCCCTTCACTTTAAAGTGCTTAAAAGGTGCAAATCGGGCATGTACCCTTTAGGCTTAGGCTAACTTAGTAAACTCTTGGCAAACTAGACTTACTTGCTTTAAACTGATGAGCCACCAGGGGAAAGAATTCTACTTTCTTTACCCTCCCCTTCACTTTAAAGTGCTTAAAAGGTGCAAATCGGGCATGTACCCTTTAGGCTTAGGCTAGCTTGGTAAACTCTTGGCATACTAGACTAACTTGCTTTAAACTGGTGAGCCACCAGGGGAAAGAATTCTACTTTCTTTATCCTCCCCTTCACTTTAAAGTGCTTAAAAGGTGCAAATCGGGCATGTACCCTTTAGGCTTAGGCTAACTTGGTAAACTCTTGGCATACTAGACTAACTTGCTTTAAACTGGTGAGCCACCAGGGGAAAGAATTCTACTTTCTTTATCCTCCCCTTCACTTTAAAGTGCTTAAAAGGTGCAAATCGGGCATGTACCATTTAGGCTTAGGCTAGCTTGGTAAACTCTTGGCAAACTAGGCTAACTTCTTTAAACTGGTGAACCGCCAGGGGAAAGAATTCTACTTTCTTTACCCTCCCCCTCACTTTAAAGTGCTTAAAAGGTGCAAATCGGGCATGTACCCTTTAGGCTTAGGCTAGCTTGGTAAACTCTTGGCAAACTAGGCTAACTGCTTTAAACTGGTGAACCGCCAGGGGAAAGAATTCTACTTTCTTTACCTTCCCCCTCACTTTAAAGAGCTTAAAAGGTGCAAATCGGGCATGTACCCTTTAGTCTTAGGCTAGCTTGGTAAACTCTTGGCAAACTAGACTAACTTGCTTTAAACTGGTGAGCCACCAGGGGAAAGAATTCTACTTTCTTTACCCTCCCCTTCACTTTAAAGTGCTTAAAAGGTGCAAATCGGGCATGTACCCTTTAGGCTTAGGCTAACTTGGTAAACTCTTGGCATACTAGACTAACTTGCTTTAAACTGGTGAGCCACCAGGGGAAAGAATTCTACTTTCTTTATCCTCCCCTTCACTTTAAAGTGCTTAAAAGGTGCAAATCGGGCATGTACCCTTTAGGCTTAGGCTAACTTGGTAAACTCTTGGCAAACTAGACTTACTTGCTTTAAACTGGTGAGCCACCAGGGGAAAGAATTCTACTTTCTTTACCCTCCCCTTCACTTTAAAGTGCTTAAAAGGTGCAAATCGGGCATGTACCCTTTAGGCTTAGGCTAACTTGGTAAGCTCTTGGCATACTAGACTAACTTGCTTTAAACTGGTGAGCCACCAGGGGAAAGAATTCTACTTTCTTTACCCTCCCCTTCACTTTAAAGTGCTTAAAAGGTGCAAATCGGGCATGTACCCTTTAGGCTTAGGCTAACTTGGTAAACTCTTGGCAAACTAGACTAACTTGCTTTAAACTGGTGAGCCACCAGGGGAAAGAATTCTACTTTCTTTACCCTCCCCTTCACTTTAAAGTGCTTAAAAGGTGCAAATCGGGCATGTACCCTTTAGGCTTAGGCTAACTTGGTAAGCTCTTGGCATACTAGACTAACTTGCTTTAAACTGGTGAGCCACCAGGGGAAATAATTCTACTTTCTTTACCCTCCCCTTCACTTTAAAGTGCTTAAAAGGTGCAAATCGGGCATGTACCATTTAGGCTTAGGCTAGCTTGGTAAACTCTTGGCAAACTAGGCTAACTGCTTTAAACTGGTGAACCGCCAGGGGAAAGAATTCTACTTTCTTTACCTCCCCCTCACTTTTAAGTGCTTAAAAGGTGCAAATCGGGCATGTACCCTTTAGTCTTAGGCTAGCTTGGTAAACTCTTGGCAAACTAGACTAACTTGCTTTAAACTGGTGAGCCACCAGGGGAAATAATTCTACTTTCTTTACCCTCCCCTTCACTTTAAAGTGCTTAAAAGGTGCAAATCGGGTATGTACCCTTTAGTCTTAGGCTAGCTTGGTAAACTCTTGGCAAACTAGACTAACTTGCTTTAAACTGGTGAGCCACCAGGGGAAAGAATTCTACCTTCTTTACCCTCCCCTTCACTTTAAAGTGCTTAAAAGGTGCAAATCGGGCATGTACCCTTTAGTCTTAGGCTAGCTTGGTAAACTCTTGGCAAACTAGGCTAACTGCTTTAAACTGGTGAGCCACCGGGGGAAAGAATTCTACTTTCTTTACCCTCCCCTTCACTTTAAAGTGCTTAAAAGGTGCAAATCGGGCATGTACCCTTTAGTCTTAGGCTAGCTTGGTAAACTCTTGGCAAACTAGGCTAACTGCTTTAAACTGGTGAGCCACCAGGGGAAAGAATTCTACTTTCTTTACCCTCCCCTTCACTTTAAAGTGCTTAAAAGGTGCAAATCGGGCATGTACCCTTTAGTCTTAGGCTAGCTTGGTAAACTCTTAGCAAACTAGACTTACTTGCTTTAAACTGGTGAGCCACCAGGGGAAAGAATTCTACCTTCTTTACCCTCCCCTTCACTTTAAAGTGCTTAAAAGG
Organism: Artemia sinica; assembly: GCA_027921565.1. NCBI lineage: Eukaryota > Metazoa > Arthropoda > Branchiopoda > Anostraca > Artemiidae > Artemia > Artemia sinica. The sequence goes on from CM051273.1 coordinate 52,092,367, forward strand.
TGCAAATCGGACATGTACCCTTTAAGCTTAGGCTAGCTTGGTAAACTCTTGGCAAACTAAGCTAACTGCTTTAAACTGGTGAGCCACCAGGGGAAAGAATTCTACTTTCTTTACCCTCCCCTTCGCTTTAAAGTGCTTAAAAGGTGCAAATCGGGAATGTACCCTTTAGGCTTAGGCTAACTTGGTAAACTCTTGGCAAACTGCTTTAAACTGGTGAGCCACCAGGGGAAAGAATTCTACTTTCTTTACCCTCCCCTTCACTTTAAAGTGCTTAAAAGGTGCAAATCGGGCATGTACCCTTTAGGCTTAGGCTAACTTGGTAAACTCTTGGCAAACTAGGCTAACTGCTTTAAACTGGTGAGCCACCAGGGGAAAGAATTCTACCTTCTTTACCCTCCCCTTCACTTTAAAGTGCTTAAAAGGTGCAAATCGAACATGTACCCTTTAGGCTTAGGCTAACTTGGTAAACTCTTGGCAAACTAGGCTAACTGCTTTAAACTGGTGAGCCACCAAGGGAAAGAATACTACTTTCTTTATCCTTCCCTTCACTTTAAATTGCTTAAAAGGTGCAAATCGAACATGTACCCAGTAGGCTTAGGCTAGCTTGGTAAACTCTTGGCAAACTAGAATAACTTGCTTTAAACTAGTGAGCCACCAGGGGAAAGAATTCTACTTTCTTTATCCTCCCCTTCACTTTAAAGTGCTTAAAAGGTGCAAATCGGGCATGTACCCTTTAGGCTTAGGCTAGCTTGGTGAACTCTTGGCAAACTAGGCTAACTGCTTTAAACTGGTGAGCCATCAGGGGAAAGAATTCTATTTTCTTTACCCTCCCCTTCACTTTAAAGTGCTTAAAAGGTGCAAATCGAACCTGTACCCTTTAGGTTTAGGCTAGCTTGCTAGACTCTTGGCAAACTAGGCAAGTTTGTTTTAAGCTGTTGGGCCACCAGGGGAAAGAATTCTACTTTCTTTACCCTCCCCTTCACTTTAAAGTGCTTAAAAGGTGCAAATCGGGCATGTACCATTTAGGCTTAGGCTAGCTTGGTAAACTCTTGGCAAACTAGGCTAACTGCTTTAAACTGGTGAACCGCCAGGGGAAAGAATTCTACTTTCTTTACCCTCCCCCTCACTTTAAAGTGCTTAAAAAGTGCAAATCGGGCATGTACCCTTTAGGCTTAGGCTAGCGTGGTAAACTCTTGGCAAACTAGGCTAACTGCTTTAAACTGGTGAACCGCCAGGGGAAAGAATTCTACTTTCTTTACCCTCCCCCTCACTTTAAAGTGCTTAAAAGGTGCAAATCGGGCATGTACCCTTTAGTCTTAGGCTAGCTTGGTAAACTCTTGGCAAACTAGACTAACTTGCTTTAAACTGGTGAGCCACCAGGGGAAAGAATTCTACTTTCTTTACCCTCCCCTTCACTTTGAAGTGCTTAAAAGGTGCAAATCGGGCATGTACCCTTTAGGCTTAGGCTAACTTGGTAAACTCTTGGCATACTAGACTAACTTGATTTAAACTGGTGAGCCACCAGGGGAAAGAATTCTACTTTCTTTATCCTCCCCTTCACTTTAAAGTGCTTAAAAGGTGCAAATCGGGCATGTACCCTTTAGGCTTAGGCTAACTTGGTAAACTCTTGGCAAACTAGACTTACTTGCTTTAAACTGATGAGCCACCAGGGGAAAGAATTCTACTTTCTTTACCCTCCCCTTCACTTTAAAGTGCTTAAAAGGTGCAAATCGGGCATGTACCCTTTAGGCTTAGGCTAACTTAGTAAACTCTTGGCAAACTAGACTTACTTGCTTTAAACTGATGAGCCACCAGGGGAAAGAATTCTACTTTCTTTACCCTCCCCTTCACTTTAAAGTGCTTAAAAGGTGCAAATCGGGCATGTACCCTTTAGGCTTAGGCTAACTTGGTAAACTCTTGGCATACTAGACTAACTTGCTTTAAACTGGTGAGCCACCAGGGGAAAGAATTCTACTTTCTTTATCCTCCCCTTCACTTTAAAGTGTTTAAAAGGTGCAAATCGGGCATGTACCCTTTAGGCTTAGGCTAACTTGGTAAACTCTTGGCATACTAGACTAACTTGCTTTAAACTGGTGAGCCACCAGGGGAAAGAATTCTACTTTCTTTATCCTCCCCTTCACTTTAAAGTGCTTAAAAGGTGCAAATCGGGCATGTACCATTTAGGCTTAGGCTAGCTTGGTAAACTCTTGGCAAACTAGGCTAACTTCTTTAAACTGGTGAACCGCCAGGGGAAAGAATTCTACTTTCTTTACCCTCCCCCTCACTTTAAAGTGCTTAAAAGGTGCAAATCGGGCATGTACCCTTTAGGCTTAGGCTAGCTTGGTAAACTCTTGGCAAACTAGGCTAACTGCTTTAAACTGGTGAACCGCCAGGGGAAAGAATTCTACTTTCTTTACCTTCCCCCTCACTTTAAAGAGCTTAAAAGGTGCAAATCGGGCATGTACCCTTTAGTCTTAGGCTAGCTTGGTAAACTCTTGGCAAACTAGACTAACTTGCTTTAAACTGGTGAGCCACCAGGGGAAAGAATTCTACTTTCTTTACCCTCCCCTTCACTTTAAAGTGCTTAAAAGGTGCAAATCGGGCATGTACCCTTTAGGCTTAGGCTAACTTGGTAAACTCTTGGCATACTAGACTAACTTGCTTTAAACTGGTGAGCCACCAGGGGAAAGAATTCTACTTTCTTTATCCTCCCCTTCACTTTAAAGTGCTTAAAAGGTGCAAATCGGGCATGTACCCTTTAGGCTTAGGCTAACTTGGTAAACTCTTGGCAAACTAGACTTACTTGCTTTAAACTGGTGAGCCACCAGGGGAAAGAATTCTACTTTCTTTACCCTCCCCTTCACTTTAAAGTGCTTAAAAGGTGCAAATCGGGCATGTACCCTTTAGGCTTAGGCTAACTTGGTAAGCTCTTGGCATACTAGACTAACTTGCTTTAAACTGGTGAGCCACCAGGGGAAAGAATTCTACTTTCTTTACCCTCCCCTTCACTTTAAAGTGCTTAAAAGGTGCAAATCGGGCATGTACCCTTTAGGCTTAGGCTAACTTGGTAAACTCTTGGCAAACTAGACTAACTTGCTTTAAACTGGTGAGCCACCAGGGGAAAGAATTCTACTTTCTTTACCCTCCCCTTCACTTTAAAGTGCTTAAAAGGTGCAAATCGGGCATGTACCCTTTAGGCTTAGGCTAACTTGGTAAGCTCTTGGCAAACTAGACTAACTTGCTTTAAACTGGTGAGCCACCAGGGGAAATAATTCTACTTTCTTTACCCTCCCCTTCACTTTAAAGTGCTTAAAAGGTGCAAATCGGGCATGTACCATTTAGGCTTAGGCTAGCTTGGTAAACTCTTGGCAAACTAGGCTAACTGCTTTAAACTGGTGAACCACCAGGGGAAAGAATTCTACTTTCTTTACCCTCCCCCTCACTTTTAAGTGCTTAAAAGGTGCAAATCGGGCATGTACCCTTTAGTCTTAGGCTAGCTTGGTAAACTCTTGGCAAACTAGACTAACTTGCTTTAAACTGGTGAGCCACCAGGGGAAATAATTCTACTTTCTTTACCCTCCCCTTCACTTTAAAGTGCTTAAAAGGTGCAAATCGGGTATGTACCCTTTAGTCTTAGGCTAGCTTGGTAAACTCTTGGCAAACTAGACTAACTTGCTTTAAACTGGTGAGCCACCAGGGGAAAGAATTCTACCTTCTTTACCCTCCCCTTCACTTTAAAGTGCTTAAAAGGTGCAAATCGGGCATGTACCCTTTAGTCTTAGGCTAGCTTGGTAAACTCTTGGCAAACTAGGCTAACTGCTTTAAACTGGTGAGCCACCGGGGGAAAGAATTCTACTTTCTTTACCCTCCCCTTCACTTTAAAGTGCTTAAAAGGTGCAAATCGGGCATGTACCCTTTAGTCTTAGGCTAGCTTGGTAAACTCTTGGCAAACTAGGCTAACTGCTTTAAACTGGTGAGCCACCAGGGAAAGAATTCTACTTTCTTTACCCTCCCCTTCACTTTAAAGTGCTTAAAAGGTGCAAATCGGGCATGTACCCTTTAGTCTTAGGCTAGCTTGGTAAACTCTTAGCAAACTAGACTTACTTGCTTTAAACTGGTGAGCCACCAGGGGAAAGAATTCTACCTTCTTTACCCTCCCCTTCACTTTAAAGTGCTTAAAAGGTGCAAATCGGGCATGTACCCTTTAAGCTTAGGCTAGCTTGGTAAACTCTTGGCAAACTAAGCTAACTGCTTTAAACTGGTGAGCCACCAGGGGAAAGAATTCTACTTTCTTTACCCTCCCCTTCGCTTTAAAGTGCTTAAAAGGTGCAAATCGGGAATGTACCCTTTAGGCTTAGGCTAACTTGGTAAACTCTTGGCAAACTGCTTTAAACTGGTGAACCGCCAGGGGAAAGAATTCTACTTTCTTTACCCTCCCCCTCACTTTAAAGTGCTTAAAAGGTGCAAATCGGGCATGTACCCTTTAGTCTTAGGCTAGCTTGGTAAACTCTTGGCAAACTAGACTAACTTGCTTTAAACTGGTGAGCCACCAGGGGAAAGAATTCTACTTTCTTTACCCTCCCCTTCACTTTGAAGTGCTTAAAAGGTGCAAATCGGGCATGTACCCTTTAGGCTTAGGCTAACTTGGTAAACTCTTGGCATACTAGACTAACTTGATTTAAACTGGTGAGCCACCAGGGGAAACAATTCTACTTTCTTTATCCTCCCCTTCACTTTAAAGTGCTTAAAAGGTGCAAATCGGGCATGTACCCTTTAGGCTTAGGCTAACTTGGTAAACTCTTGGCAAACTAGACTTACTTGCTTTAAACTGATGAGCCACCAGGGGAAAGAATTCTACTTTCTTTACCCTCCCCTTCACTTTAAAGTGCTTAAAAGGTGCAAATCGGGCATGTACCCTTTAGGCTTAGGCTAACTTAGTAAACTCTTGGCAAACTAGACTTACTTGCTTTAAACTGATGAGCCACCAGGGGAAAGAATTCTACTTTCTTTACCCTCCCCTTCACTTTAAAGTGCTTAAAAGGTGCAAATCGGGCATGTACCCTTTAGGCTTAGGCTAACTTGGTAAACTCTTGGCATACTAGACTAACTTGCTTTAAACTGGTGAGCCACCAGGGGAAAGAATTCTACTTTCTTTATCCTCCCCTTCACTTTAAAGTGCTTAAAGGTGCAAATCGGGCATGTACCCTTTAGGCTTAGGCTAACTTGGTAAACTCTTGGCATACTAGACTAACTTGCTTTAAACTGGTGAGCCACCAGGGGAAAGAATTCTACTTTCTTTATCCTCCCCTTCACTTTAAAGTGCTTAAAAGGTGCAAATCGGGCATGTACCATTTAGGCTTAGGCTAGCTTGGTAAACTCTTGGCAAACTAGGCTAACTTCTTTAAACTGGTGAACCGCCAGGGGAAAGAATTCTACTTTCTTTACCCTCCCCCTCACTTTAAAGTGCTTAAAAGGTGCAAATCGGGCATGTACCCTTTAGGCTTAGGCTAGCTTGGTAAACTCTTGGCAAACTAGGCTAACTGCTTTAAACTGGTGAACCGCCAGGGGAAAGAATTCTACTTTCTTTACCTTCCCCCTCACTTTAAAGAGCTTAAAAGGTGCAAATCGGGCATGTACCCTTTAGTCTTAGGCTAGCTTGGTAAACTCTTGGCAAACTAGACTAACTTGCTTTAAACTGGTGAGCCACCAGGGGAAAGAATTCTACTTTCTTTACCCTCCCCTTCACTTTAAAGTGCTTAAAAGGTGCAAATCGGGCATGTACCCTTTAGGCTTAGGCTAACTTGGTAAACTCTTGGCATACTAGACTAACTTGCTTTAAACTGGTGAGCCACCAGGGGAAAGAATTCTACTTTCTTTATCCTCCCCTTCACTTTAAAGTGCTTAAAAGGTGCAAATCGGGCATGTACCCTTTAGGCTTAGGCTAACTTGGTAAACTCTTGGCAAACTAGGCTAACTGCTTTAAACTGGTGAGCCACCGGGGGAAAGAATTCTACTTTCTTTACCCTCCCCTTCACTTTAAAGTGCTTAAAAGGTGCAAATCGGGCATGTACCCTTTAGTCTTAGGCTAGCTTGGTAAACTCTTGGCAAACTAGGCTAACTGCTTTAAACTGGTGAGCCACCAGGGGAAAGAATTCTACTTTCTTTACCCTCCCCTTCACTTTAAAGTGCTTAAAAGGTGCAAATCGGGCATGTACCCTTTAGTCTTAGGCTAGCTTGGTAAACTCTTAGCAAACTAGACTTACTTGCTTTAAACTGGTGAGCCACCAGGGGAAAGAATTCTACCTTCTTTACCCTCCCCTTCACTTTAAAGTGCTTAAAAGGTGCAAATCGGGCATGTACCCTTTAGGCTTAGGCTAGCTTGGTAAACTCTTGGCAAACTAAGCTAACTGCTTTAAACTGGTGAGCCACCAGGGGAAAGAATTCTACTTTCTTTACCCTCCCCTTCGCTTTAAAGTGCTTAAAAGGTGCAAATCGGGAATGTACCCTTTAGGCTTAGGCTAACTTGGTAAACTCTTGGCAAACTGCTTTAAACTGGTGAGCCACCAGGGGAAAGAATTCTACTTTCTTTACCCTCCCCTTCACTTTAAAGTGCTTAAAAGGTGCAAATCGGGCATGTACCCTTTAGGCTTAGGCTAACTTGGTAAACTCTTGGCAAACTAGGCTAACTGCTTTAAACTGGTGAGCCACCAGGGGAAAGAATTCTACCTTCTTTACCCTCCCCTTCACTTTAAAGTGCTTAAAAGGTGCAAATCGAACATGTACCCTTTAGGCTTAGGCTAACTTGGTAAACTCTTGGCAAACTAGGCTAACTGCTTTAAACTGGTGAGCCACCAAGGGAAAGAATACTACTTTCTTTATCCTTCCCTTCACTTTAAATTGCTTAAAAGGTGCAAATCGAACATGTACCCAGTAGGCTTAGGCTAGCTTGGTAAACTCTTGGCAAACTAGAATAACTTGCTTTAAACTAGTGAGCCACCAGGGGAAAGAATTCTACTTTTTTTATCCTCCCCTTCACTTTAAAGTGCTTAAAAGGTGCAAATCGGGCATGTACCCTTTAGGCTTAGGCTAGCTTGGTGAACTCTTGGCAAACTAGGCTAACTGCTTTAAACTGGTGAGCCACCAGGGGAAAGAATTCTATTTTCTTTACCCTCCCCTTCACTTTAAAGTGCTTAAAAGGTGCAAATCGAACCTGTACCCTTTAGGTTTAGGCTAGCTTGCTAGACTCTTGGCAAACTAGGCAAGTTTGTTTTAAGCTGTTGAGCCACCAGGGGAAAGAATTCTACTTTCTTTACCCTCCCCTTCACTTTAAAGTGCTTAAAAGGTGCAAATCGAACCTGTACCCTTTAGGCTTAGGCTAGCTTGGTAAGCTCTTGGTAAACTAGGCTAAATGCTTTAAACTGGTGAGCCGCCAGGGGAAAGAATTCTACTTTCTTTACCCTCCCCTTCACTTTAAAGTGCTTAAAAGGTGCAAATCGAACCTGTACCCTTTAGGCTTAGGCTAGCTTGGTAAGCTCTTGGTAAACTAGGCTAACTGCTTTAAACTGGTGAGCCACCAGGGGAAAGAATTCTACTTTCTTTACCCTCCCCTTCACTTTAAAGTGCTTAAAAGGCGCAAATCGAACATGTGCCCAGTAGGCTTAGGCTAGCTAGGTAAACTCTTGGCAAACTAGAATAACTTGCTTTAAACTAGTGAGCCACCAGGGGAAAGAATTCTACTTTCTTTATCCTCCCCTTCACTTTAAAGTGCTTAAAAGGTGCAAATCGGGCATGTACCATTTAGGCTTAGGCTAGCTTGGTAAACTCTTGGCAAACTAGGCTAACTGCTTTAAACTGGTGAACCGCCAGGGGAAAGAATTCTACTTTCTTTACCCTCCTCCTCACTTTAAAGTGCTTAAAAGGTGCAAATCGGGCATGTACCCTTTAGTCTTAGGCTAGCTTGGTAAACTCTTGGCAAACTAGACTAACTTGCTTTAAACTGGTGAGCCACCAGGGGAAAGAATTCTACTTTCTTTACCCTCCCCTTCACTTTAAAGTGCTTAAAAGGTGCAAATCGGGCATGTACCCTTTAGTCTTAGGCTAGCTTGGTAAACTCTTGGCAAACTAGGCTAACTGCTTTAAACTGGTGAGCCGCCAGGGGAAAGAATTCTACTTTCTTTACCCTCCCCTTCACTTTAAAGTGCTTAAAAGATGCAAATCGGGCATGTACCCTTTAGTCTTAGGCTAGCTTGGTAAACTCTTGGCAAACTAGGCTAACTGCTTTAAACTGGTGAGCCACCAGGGGAAAGAATTCTACTTTCTTTACCCTCCCCTTCACTTTAAAGTGCTTAAAAGGTGCAAATCGGGCATGTACCCTTTAGTCTTAGGCTAACTTGGTAAACTCTTGGCAAACTAGACTTACTTGCTTTAAACTGGTGAGCCACCAGGGGAAAGAATTCTACCTTCTTTACCCTCCCCTTCACTTTAAAGTGCTTAAAAGGTGCAAATCGGGCATGTACCCATTAGGCTTAGGCTAGCTTCGTAAACTCTTGGCAAACTAGAATAACTTGCTTTAAACTGGTGAGCCACCAGGGGAAAGAAATCTACCTTCTTTACCCTCCCCTTCACTTTAAAGTGCTTAAAAGGTACAAATCGGGCATGTACCCTTTAGGCTTAGGCTATCTTGGTAAACTCTTGGCAAACTAGGCTAAATGCTTTAAACTGGTGAGCCACCAGGGGAAAGAATTCTACTTTCTTTACCCTCCCCTTCACTTTAAAGTGCTAAAAAGCTGCAAATCGGGCATGTACCATTTAGGCTTAGGCTAGTTTGGTAAACTCTTGGCAAAGTAGACTAACTTGCTTTAGACTGGTGAGCCACCAGGGGAAAGAATTCTACTTTCTTTACCCTCCCCTTCACTTTAAAGTGCTTAAAAGGTGCAGATCGAACCTGTACCCTTTAGGCTTAGGCTAGCTTGCTAGACTCTTGGCAAACTAGGCAAGTTTGTTTTAAGCTGTTGAGCCACCTGGGGAAAGAATTCTACTTTCTTTACCCTCCCCTTCACTTTAAAGTGCTTAGAAGGTGCAAATCGAACCTGTACCCTTTAGGCTTAGGCTAGCTTTGTAAGCTCCTCGTAAACTAGGCTAACTGCTTTGAACTGGTGAGCCACCAGGAGAAAGAATTCTACTTTCTTTAGCCTCCCCTTCACTTTAAAGTTCTTAAAAGGTGCAAATCGAACCTGTACCCTTTAGGCTTAGGCTATCTTGGTAAACTCTTGGCAAACTAGGCTAAATGCTTTAAACTGGTGAGCCACCAGGGGAAAGAATTCTACTTTCTTTACCCTCCCCTTCACTTTAAAGTGTTTAAAAGGTACAAATCGGGCATGTACCATTTAGGCTTAGGCTAGCTTGCTAGACTCTTGGCAAACTAGGCAAGTTTGTTTTAAGCTGTTGGGCCACCAGGGCAAAGAAATGAACTTTATTCACCCTCCCGTGCATTAAAAGTGCTTAAAAAGACAGGGATGTAACAGTTTAGAGCAGTGATTCCCAACCGATTTTGGGCCGTGCCCTACCTAGGCATTTCTGAATCTTGATACCCCCCTCATGATATTTCAATTTTATTACTCAAAATTTACACATGTTCACCTCTGAGAAGCTTAAATCGCCATTAACTTGGTGGCTTTTTTCGAGCCGTCCTAAAGACATATTTTATACTAATTTTATACATATTTTATACTAATACTAAAGCATAACATTAGTAGAATATACTAACTACATTAAATTTTTGTCTGTATGCAATACCTTTTATACAATGCATGACGTCATTACAATACTATCATGCATCTTTTCTGCTCTTTAATTGCTTATGAATGTGACGTCATTCACGTGATTATTTTTTTTATCCGGTTCTAAAACATGTTCAGCCAAAGGGTGCACGTGACCCACCAAAAAATTGCCATGCCCCAAGTTGGGAATCACGAGTATATAGTCAAACAAAGTCGATAAACGCGAGGTGGCATTGGTAGTTTTTCTCCGATGCTAGCGTCAATTGCCACTCTTATAAGTTTACCATAGTTATGAGAGGATATCTTCATACCTGGACTCAATGCCCCTTCCTTGTCTAAGCTGGTTGGACTAGATGTTGAAACGATGTAAGGCAATGCTTGTGGGTTTGTACGATTCTTCCCTGACTTGACTGCAGTTTCTGCTTCAGCTGAAAAACAAACAATTATATACATTGAGAAACAGAATAGCCACAAATCTGATGTGGCATTTCATAAGACCTTATGCGACATAAGATAAATTTTACAGTACAGAAAACACAGCTTTGGGTTTTTGACTGTTATTAAGAAGTAGTTATTCGTAAAAGGGCCATTTTATAGACATCCGAGATTCGACACAAGCCATTTTGATTTTAAATGCTTCTTTTTAAACCATTTATGTTTGCGTTTTTTTGTATGTTTCTCTTCTACTCTCCAGTGGATTATCAACACAAGACAATTTTGCTGTCACTCTGTTACCTTGGATTTAGTCAGCGTCGCCAGTCAACTCTTTCAGTTTTATGCAAGGTTTGATGGTAACAAGTAAGTTAGGTTGGGTTATGTTTTTAACCCGTTTCTGAGATTTATAACCTAATTTAACCTAGCCTAAATTAAAATTTTACCATCAAAGATTGCATAAGACTGAAAAAGCTGATTCGCAGACCTAATTGAATACAAGCAGAGAAAAAGGAATTTCGGACATTCATTGGTGAATGTCGGCATTAACCAGATTTCGGACAGAGTAGCACCTCTATAGCTGAGATTCAGCACTATCCTTCTACCGAATTAAACTTTTGAAATCTGGTGTACATGTTTGTTTTTTTTTTAATTGAAAATACTTTATTTTGTTGAAAATTGCTGAAAAAGGGACAATTTTCCTATTTCTTAGACAATTTTAGATTTTTCTACATGAAAAAGTCCATGTAATATCGAAATTCTGACTAGGTAAATGGATAGGTCTGGGATCAATGAATCCAATAATGTAAGCGTCTTTTCATTTTTCAGCATTTTATAGCTTCACACTTGTCGCAATGTCGCTTGTTTCGAAGGAATATAAACCTTAATCCCGTCCGTGGTTTTTTTTTTTTTTTTTTTTACAGAGAAAACGAATTAACGAAAAATTAAGCAAGAGAAACGGATTTTAATTTAGACAAAGCAGTGACAAAAGTTGAAACTAGCAACCGATTAATTAATAAGTAAAACAAAATTCGGACTTATCGGCTCCACGTCCGAGAGCCTTTTTCAACGGAGAAAATCAAAAGTTAAACTTTAAATAAGGGGAAAAAAGCTGTTTTAAAAATAAAACCATCTAGAGAAAAAACGACAAATAAACACACGAGAAAAATAAAAAAAATAATAATAAAGAAAAAACAAATAAGACATGAGTTGTATTCATTTTTTTGTTATTTTTTTTATTTTTCCCGTGTGTTTATTTGCCGTTTTTTTCTCTAGATGCGGCAGATGTTCCGTGTTTGGCAATGACAACTTTACTAAGAATCGTATTAGGGCAATCTTGCATATATCATTCCATTCAGTTGGCCAAGCTGAATCTAGTGCTGTATTTAACTCAGAATGTTACTTTCTGAGTTACGTTTACGTTTTACGTTTAGGCGCTTTTACGTTTAAAGGGCCGAATAGTCGACAGTGACAAACATGGCTGATAGTCGACAGACTATGACAACAAGGCTGATGAGTTTAGTGCTTTTTTTAAGACTGTTGGTTGGACTTCCAACTCCAGTTTATTCACAAGAGCAAACTATTTTGAGGGATTTTGAGGAAATCATTTTGAGGGATTGGTTTATCTTGAATGCTGGAAAACTAATAATTTGTAAAAATATTATACTTTAATATTTGGATTATTAACGTGATAGCAATTTGTAACTGATGTAATTTGTGTTTTAATAGCATAATTTATAATTTTACATAATTAGTATATTAATATTTTGTAACACTTGACTTACCTTAGACGAGTTTAATACTACTAGAAGATAAGCCCCCCCCCCACAAAAAAAAAGTTTGAGTTTTTGACTTTATGAACAAGCATTTTTTTTTTGTTTGCCCAAAGAAGATTTTTTTTTTTACATCAAGGACATAAAAAATAATTCTGATATTAAAATTCAATTTTAAAACTATTTGTTTAATTGAGAAAAGCGAATAAAATGTGTTAAAAAAAATGGAGCGTGCAAAGTTACCGCTGTTTTTTGTTATATTCCAAATATATCAAAACAATATTTATTTCAGTTTCATATTTTAAAATTCATTTTTGTTGCCCTTGTCATTTGTTTGATTGTAATTTCTTACTGTCATTATTCGCTTTTAACAAACTCACTTCATGTTTCTCAACCTTTTTCACCTTGCAGCACCCCCAAAATAAATAAAATCCTATACCTACATAATAAATTTGCTGTAATTTTTGTTATATTGTCATGTTAATGACAATTCCTTAATGTCATTTTAACGAACTATCTTCATGTTTTTCAGCCTTTTAATCTTGCGGAACCCCCAAAATAAGTAAAAATCCCATGCCTAAATTCGCTATACTTTTTGTTATATTGTCATGTTAATGACAATTCTTTAATGTCATTTTAACAAACTAAATTCATGTTTCTCAACCTTTTAACCTTGCGGCACCCCCAAAAAAAACAAACAAATCCCATACCTACACAATAAATCGCTATAATTTTTTTTATATTGCCATGTTAATGACAATTCTTTAATGTCATTTAAACAAACTATCTTCATGTTTATCAGGCGTTTAACCTTGCGGAACCCCCAAAATAAATAAAAAATCCGATGCCCACACAATAAATTCATATTGATCCTGGTTTATCTTGATGCTGGAAAACTAAACTCTTTGAGATATAGTGGGATAATAATTGAAGACATTATGTTACAAGACGTAAATTGTATACGAGAGAAAAAACAATCTACTGTGCGTTTTTGAATTTTATTAAAAATTATTACTCTGCACAAAAAAAAATTTTATGCATTGAAGATACGGCAAAAATAATTCCAATATCAAAAAATCAATTTAAAAACAATTTCTCTTGGAAAGGGAATAAAATATATTTTGATAAACTGAAACTTCTAATTATCTTACCAACAAAATAAAATATAGAAAAATTAATTAAACCAAATGACGGAGCCAGAAAATATTATGAATCTCGGTTTGACAACAAAATAAGTCAGATGTCTTTCGGAATACCATATGACAGAGGCTCTAGAGAGAGATCATCTGCATAACTCTGGGGCTCCAGGGAGCCACAGTGGATACATCACAGATCGAACATAAACTCCCAGTTCCCATCTTTTGGCTTTGTTGCTAATATATTTCATTTGTCCTATTCCTGAACACTTGCCTTGTTTTGCACTTCTGGACAAAATTCTAAAGCACCTGGCTAGAATTGTGAACCATTAAACGCACTTTAAGAACAACTGGTTACCTTATTTTAATGTCAATAATAAGTTTTAGGCTTCAAAAATTGAGAAATAAAACAAAAGAATCGCGTCTATTTAAAGTAACGTGAAAACTGAATTTGAAGCTCACAATAGTGGCGACTTCACAATTATTATTTTTTTGGCGTGGTGATCATAAGCCAGAATGTTAGAATGACATAAATGAAAGAGAAAAACATGAAAGCGATGAGAATGAAAGAATAAAAATAAACTTATGAAAGTCAGGAAGTAAACACAGAGATGGGTAGAGCTAAGAAGAGAAAATCAAAATAGGAAGCTCCAAAAGCAGTAACTACCCAGAAATGGGAGAAATTGAAGGCTTATGGCAATATTGAGAAGGTGGAGATGACTAAACATTGGGGAAAAGATAAAAGAGTTGTTTACTTGTTTTAGAATTACGGTGCACTTTTATCCACAATCTGGTAAAACAAGTCTCAAGAGTCACAGCAATGGTGGATTTAGGAGATGTTTGGGGAGGGTCTACCTAGAATCTGAAGAATTTTTTTTTTTTTTGCTCTAAATGTTGGTATAATTGTAAGCAAAACTTCATAAGACAAATTTCAACCAAACAAGGGGGTGCCAGACTCCTTCAGCTTTGCATTCACCTGGATCCACTATTCATTCCCAGAATCTTAGGAGTGTCCCAAAAATTTCGAGAAAGGATTACGAGAAAAGAAACAAAACTCTAAACTAAAGCCTAATGTATCAAGAACTGCATGTATGTATGGCCTGCACACATTTTACACATATTTTTACCTTTGGCCGACCGATTTTCTTACCCGAGGGTATCACAATCTTCAGAGGGGGGACTTTGGGGCCAGTTTCCCCATCACTTCCGCGCTTCTCTTCTCCTTCTGTTTCTGGACTTCTCACACATTTTGGACTAAATGAATTCACGCCACTAATTGTTGAAGAGTCGTTGGCACTTGGCGATGACGTAACATTGTTGATGGCTGATGATTGTAGTTGAGGTTTACCTCCGGTGTTTCGGCTAACTTTTGATTTCTCAGAACCTAATGAAAAAAAAACATATAATTAAGGCTCTGTTTAGTTTCTTAGCATTTTCTTTTTTAATCTTCATTTAAAAATTTCAGTAATCCGAATGCGGCCATTCAGAAGACGCTGCGACTTCTTTTTCCTTTTTTTGTGAAACTGAAATATCGATAATAAACAATAGGCACCAAATTAGACGGCACAAAATGATGCAAACAGAGACTTAAAAAAAAAAATTAAAACTTTTTCGGACGGTCTGGTAGCAATTGCCTAATTATCTACCTTGAGCAGGCAGTGCAATGTGTGGTTGGGGGCAAATCATCCGACATTTGGTTTATTCGGATTCCTAGGGCCGAATCTACCAATATATATCTGGGGAGGATGTCACAAATTTGACTGTGGTACCCCTTAAGTATTACCACAACACCCACCACCTCCCTCCCCCCCCCCTACATATATCGTAGTGAACAAAATTAGCCAACACTTCCGGCGTAAAAAAAAACAAAATAATGGGGAAAGGAATAACTTAGTGACCATTTCCCCTACAGAGAACTCTTTTAAATACAATGTTGAAAGAGCGGCATTCCAGTGGAGCTATTGGGTTTAAGATTTGATTTCAGGATCACACTTATACAACCCTTTTTATTTTGGTTGGGAGGTGACAGTGAAAGCATGGCGTCCAGGGCATATGCAGTAGGCCAACTGCTTCCAGCTAATAATTCCTAGGCCAAACCGCCAATCTCAAAATGAAAAGAAAATATTAAGACACAAAACTATTAATTAAGACAGTGTAAAATGTACTACTAAAGGCCCAACAATTTCACCTTCACGTCTGAAAGCTTTGTCAACAGAAAATAAAAGAAATAATAAGAAAATAAGACAAAGCGATGAAAAAACACAAAGACAACAAAAAGAATAAAACGAGAAATAGAAGAAATACACATGTGAAAAACTGAATTTGTTTTTTTATTACGATTCCATACTTGTACCAAAGAGAATGGAAAACTGACAAGACTTGGGCCTTTAGTGAATTAGCATGGGAAGAGCCACCAACAGCGTAGCGTCTGGCGACTTCATTAGAAAAGTAGGAAATTTCAATTAAAATGACGATATCTAAACGATTAATCTACAACGCAATATGATTTAAGCTGAAATTTTCCTTTTATTAATAATTACTTTCAGGACCGCATCCAGGATTTTTGTTTGGGATTGGGGATGTTTTTATTCGGGAGGGGGGGGGGGTTACAGAATAAAACTTTAAAAACGCGTCAAAAATTTTCTTATATGCATTTTTGTTACGTTTTTACGAGTCAGACACACACTTGGGGACAAACCCCAAACCCAAACCTCACCCCTCTAGATACGGCCTTGATTATTCTATATTTTCTTCCTCAAGAATCAGTCAACTAAAATCCAGCCTAAATGAAGTAGACATAGGCCAGCTTGGGAAAAACAATACCGGTGCATTATATCTAACCCAGCGCTATACATGAAAGAAGTCAAGTTTGGTCAATGCTAATAAAATACAATAAAATAGGATGAATGTACAATAATAAAAAAAAATTGGGCTATATATTTGAACATTAGGGGGGGGGGGTAAAGCATAGCTTATATTAAATACGTAACCTAATCTAGGTATCTCCCCCCCCCTTTTAAATCCCCAAAAACAACAGTTTAAATATTGTAAACGCAATGAGAAATCACGCTTTGCAAACAATTTAGATAGCAAATACCCGTTTCACGGGTCTCGATGTCTGGTTTCCTTGTACAGTCTATAGGTTAGATATATTGCACCAGTACCGGAAAAACTTGGAATCTTAAGTAGGCCAGTTGACTTTGAGCACATAGGCCCTATAAGAAAAGAATTCTGCGTTCTTTACTCTTGATCAAATCCTATATGGTGTTGGAGATTTTTTTCTTTTTGATACAATACCAGTTTCCAATCTCATCATAAATTTCTCTTGGACTTGTAAGATATTGGAATGTTTGTGTTTTAAAGTCGTCAGAGACACGACTCGTTTCTCTCTGAGAAGAAACAACCAACGCCACCTAGCTTTACCCAGCAAAATTGCAATTAATTATAAACCACGGACAAAAATCAAAAGTTGGATTTGTCATTTCATCTATTTTGTTCTATTTATACTTAACATTTGACTAAAGACAAACGAAGCAATTTTGCCTTGGACTGAAGACAAACGAAAAACTTTCGTCAAAAGGACACAACAGGTATATTCTCATTGATTGTTCCAAACTAGCCCATGCTCTGCGTACTAACCCAGCCTTTGCTATTATATAAGCTATTTATAAGTTATGATGCTTAGAATTTTTCGTTCTTTTTTTGTGCTGGGTAGTCCAGCATTGTCAGTAGCGCTAACAGCTTTTACTAGCTAAGTAAAGAGGTTTAACATCACGCTGGCTACACATGACTTACAAAAATGGAAAAAAAAGAAATAAACAAAAAGACAATGGCAAGGATAATTTTCAGTCAGTCCATTTTTACTATTGCTATTTTTCGATTTTATCAACATAATAGAATAATTTGCTATTTTTCGATTTTATCAACACAATAGAATTTTTTCTGTAACAAAAATAATGAAATTTAACTTAAGAATTGATAAATTAGTTTGCTAAAATTTAAGAACAGCGAAGTTTTGTTTGTCAACGAAATGAATCCAGATGAAAAAAAAATTAATGTTCCAAAGTATAAAAAAAAATATTTATTTCCCAAACCCATTTAACTTCTTTACCTGTTTTACTAGCGTCAATTCACGAAAATTTAAAGGAGGGGGGTAAAATGTATTTTTCTAATATCAAGGAGGAAACAAAAGACCCAGGGGTGCACAAGCTCCCCCCCCCCCCAGGGGCGGATCCAAGATTTTTTAAGGGGGGGCACAAAACAGGTTGATCCGATAAACTTGCGTTAAGAGCAAGTTTAATTGACGCAAGTTTTAATTAAGTAAATTATACTACTTAAGAGTATGTTAGGGGGTGTGCTCCCCCTCGCGCCCCTGGATCCGCCACTCTCCCCGCCCCTCTTAACGCCACTATCTGTTCCTCGTACTATTTGCCCAACTTGTTGATAGACAAAATACAGTTAAAATTATTCTTAATGAATTGAGTTGAATTGATTTGAGGTCACCTATCATTTTCAAGGACCTTGTGACTAGTAAATCATTCTTTATTTTTTGATAATTTTGACTTTTCAAAATTCGGATTTAATTTTTATTCACTTTCTAAGAAAACTTACGGAATTTAGGCATTTAAGTCAGGTCGCTCAGTGCGTCATACACTGCGGAACACTGTGCGATCTGTTGCATCTGTTGCAGATCGTATTCAATGAAACTTGTTCAATAGATACAAGTTATATGAAATTATTGTTGCTTGACCGCTTCCAATCCTATGCTATAGTTTATTGAAGCTTATTGAATTTCAGCATATTGTAATAATGAGGTATTTTTCTGAAGTACAAAGTCCTAAAGGGAAAAAACAGTCGGTATTAATAAAAACAAAAACAGTGAAATTTGTTTGAACCTTTCAGCTCTATATTCAAAAGCCACCCTCAGCAAACTACGTCTATAAATAAAATAAAACTTGCAACACAATGGGATCTTTAAAACTAAAATTTAAAGCCAAAATATTCTTAAATTTAAAAACAAATTCCTTTGTCTTAGGTAAATTTCGTGATTGCTTGTTGTTGTTTTTATAATGGAAAGTGTGATCTTCGTCGTTATTAATCGGTATTCAAGGACAGTCAACATTTATTTCAGGATGTGTAAGCAATTTAATGGGGGGGGGGGTAGTTTAGGATTACAACGGTCTTTTCTATGTGACAATTTCTTTCAAACAGGGTTATCCGAGCCTCACCCCCTGACTGCATATGAAACAGGTTATATACGATAGATAGTACGAGGAACAATTTCATCACAACATTACTATCTGTACTTAAAAGCATTTATTAAGCGATATATTAAAGCAGATAATACCAGCAATACTAAGGTATTGCCACAAACGCAGCATATCCTGTTTGTTTTTAGGGAAGGAGTGGCTCCCAGCAGGTTTGATCTCACAGAAGAAAAAATCTCCTTGAGGGCGGGAGGGGGGGGGGTTAAGAATGAATCTCGAAAAAATTTTGGATTTTTTTCAATTCACATCGCAGTTTCCAATATTGGTACTTGTGCATTTTATGGTACACACGAAAGAAGTCAAGTTTGGTTAATGCTAATGAAATATAATAAAATAGAATGAATATATAATAGGTTAGAAACAAATTTGGGCTATTTATTTGAACATTAGGGGGGAGGGGGTTTAAGCATAGAATATATTACATACGTAACTTAACATAACCTAGGTACCTTCCCCCCCCCCTAAACCCCCCAAAACAACAGTTTAAATATTGTAAACGCAATGAAAATCACGCTTTGCATTCCATTTCTCTATTGCAAATACTCGTTTGACGGGTTTCCTGTCTGGTTTCCTTGTACAGTCTACAGCGGTGTTTACCAGATAATGCACGAGTACCCCAACATTTTTAAATACTTTGCCTTTTTTAGCTATTTCCTTCCCCTTCAAACCGTGTACAAAGGATCGTGTTTATAGCTACAAGACCTGCGGGCCGAGAAATGACCGTCACCCTATACACTCGCATAAGCTAGCCTAAAAATGAAACAAGTGTTTCTATAATTGTCAGACCCACGATCAATGTCAAATGGATATTCCCAGGGCATGGTCCATATTTTCAGTTGTTTTTAGATTATCTCAAAGAAGAGCACCGTACCTCTTCTTCCTTTCGAGCTCCCCTCTTCATTCCGTCTTCGTCTTTTTTTCTGTTCCTCCCCACAACTATCTTCGTCCACGGACCTCTTGGATGTTACGGATCCATATTTCGAGTCTGAAGAGCCCGTGTCACTTTCGCCCGTTGGGTCATCCTTCTTCATATCAGCGCTATAAAGAGGAGTGTATATAGTGGAGGGTAATATATAGTATGGATTGCAGCTCTATCTCTACTTGGAAATGAATTTAGAGGTGAAACCAGGCACATGCACAGGGAAGAGTATATTCGGGCCGGGTTTACCCCAATTTCCCTGTATTTGCAATTATTCAAATTACCCAATTTTTGTATATAATTTGCTCATTTTGCAAATATGTCATCCTTCCCCCTAAAAAGATACTGTCAGATCCCCGATTAGGTTCCTGTGTATGTGGCTGGGTGACGCGTTTTGTAGGAAGTCGAAATTCATGATAAAACCTATTGTGTTATTTAATGACAAAAAATGAACTAGCATCAACAAAACCCACTTATTTTTCACACCTTTTTTTTGATAAATATGCTTATTTTTGACCCCCCCCCCCCAAAAAAAAAAAAAAAATTGTCCCTTCCCAAATAATTTTCGTTTTAGATGTATCGGTGGCCTTTCGTAGACGTAACTGTCGAAATTCATTGCAAAAACCTATACTGCCATTTAACAATAACAGAAAAAACTGGCCGCAGTAAAACCTGCATATCAGTGTAGGATATCAAAACCACACCTCCGCGAATCTTCAGAAAGTAAAAGCGACGTTATAGAGTTAAGTTCGTGGCCATCTAGTAAAACCAGTCTCTTATATGGGATCATACGAGATATGACCAGGGTTGCCATCTCTAGTGATTTATCGCAATCTCTAGTGATTTTTCATATTGTCCCAACGAAAAAATCACTAAATCAGCATATAAATCACTGGATTAATGAAGAAAAAGCCCTAAATCAACCAAAAATCACAAAAATCTAGTGAGCTTTTTCTCACCAGGTGGCAACCCTGGACATCCCATTATATGAATGATCATTTGAGAGGATGATAGCTGCAGACGACAGGTTATGCTGCTGTATTTTCCTTTGAACTTAAAATGATCATCATATGTTTAATACTCGTGGTTAAACTTATTCAATCTATATATTGCGCTTGAATCTAAAATAATCTTATAGGGTGGCATCATCTAAATTCAAAACTCTATAGAATTAATGGTACTTGCGTGTTATCGCGACCACACCCAAGCAGTGAAGTTAGGCTAATCCTAATGAAATATACTAGAATATGATGAACAATATAACACTTTAGTAACAATATTGTGGAAAATATAACAATGAATTATGGAAAGCATGCCGCCCAGGACCCTATGGTCTAAGACCCTCAACTGGAGGTTAGCATGAAACAGGGAAAATCACTTTTCTTCCTGGTTAGCATAAATATTACTAATTTCTTTCTATGCCAGGATTAGCAGGTTACCACAAAATCGCAAAGAGATGTTTAACAGCTTAATGAAAATCTACTACATCTCTCTGTTTCGATTCCTGCCGCAGGAAGGTTGGGCGACAAGCCTGCCACTTGTCCCTGTATAAAAGTCCCAGCAACTAAAACGTCGATTTATATCTTGGAGGATCTTAATCCTTCTCTATGTACCTCTGACAAGTTCGTCTTTATGGATCCATCGTAAAGTGTCATATGGCACCTTCTGGAGTGGGAAGGCTGGAAGAGATAATATGAGGAGGCTGGGAGGGGGGATTCCCAGCCCCCTTAGACAGCGAAAATTAAAAAACACGTTACGACAAAAAGAACTGCCAAATGAAAACAAATGCTGGTTATTTTCATGAAAATAATTCAATTTGGTGTGCACAAATTTCCAAAGATATTTGGGACTCTTTAACTGTGTGACACAGTTGCAAATGTTTTTTGGGAAAGTTTAAGGGATGTCGAAAGTAAAGCCTATATTTAATTTCGTATTTTTACACAAAATCATATATTTTTACACTGCCTAAATTAAAAGAAAATCGGTACTTTTCAAGGGGAGGGGTATAAAATACAAAGTACAAACCAGACAGCAATTTTCAATTTTTATGAAACTGATCTTCAGGAATTCCCTGTATATGAACTTATGCAGGGGACCTGCCCCCTCCCGAAATCCTATTATTTTCTAAATTTCTGGGTACTTCCAATTCGAATTTCTAAATAAATATTTCTTGATTTGACCACCAGAAAAATTCCAGCACATGCGTCTTCCCGTGAGTGCAAAGAAACACATAATTGTTAAAAACTTACACCCTGGATATATAATTTAAAAAAAACTAAAATATCATCTGGTGAATTTACGATCAGTAGTACTATACTATGCTGAAAAAAAGAAATTTTTACTGCATTTCAACTGGGCCATTCAAGGTAGGTAGCCTTGAATGGAACAAAAGCACAAGAGTGAGAGAGGGGGAAAGGAAATGGTTTAAACAAGTCATACTTCTGATGACGGGGGGCTTCAAGCAATTTGCCCCATCCGAATGGTCATTACATTTCTCCATGTTGTCAAATAAATTGAAAATAATTCGCCTGCTTTATTATGTTTTTTGTTCAATTCGGGCCTTCGCTGAAATGAATTCCAGCCTAGAAGGCTACTGATGCTCAAATGATGTCTTCCAAACATTGGAGTACCAGTAATTATAATAACAAAACGAAATTCTTGGAACACTGAAAGCTTCTACTTACTTCTAACTACCTGATCAATTTTCAGAATTGAGGAGAACCCAGTTTCTTGATAGACCCAATCAAACCACCTCGCATTCTTCGGTTGATCTTGGCGTATTTCTACCTTTGGCTGACAGCTAACGGTACAATAATAAAAAAAGGCAATACCTTTTATCCAAACGGAAACTTATTTAAATACAGACTGATGGTCTAAAAAGGGCAATGGAAAACATACCTGCAATTACTCGCCATGTCTGCATTCGCACAACTAGTTTCAGAAACTTTGCCAATTCCACTTGGCATCAAGTTCCCTTTAAAGAAAAATATATACTATGATTAATTCGAAAGCTACGCCAAATGATGCAAGTTTAAAAAAAACAATTTAAAGGTTTTTTTTCTTCGAGACTAAACAGGATTCAATGACCGATTCAAACTAATTGCGTAATTTCTTTGTCTGCAGTGCATCAGTAACTGCTTCTCAAGGGACTGGATACTAAGCAATATTCGTGTACTTTTCATTACTAGGAGGGAGGAACGTACGCAAAAATTTGTTGGGGAAGGGGGTAATAGAGAATTGGGTACTGTTGTGTTGTATTATCTGTAACACACGCGAGAAGTGAAGTTTGGTTAATGCTAATGACATAAAACAAAATAGGATAAAAATATAATAGTTTAGAAACAAATTTCGGCTATATATTTGCACATCAGGGGGGTAAAGCAAAACCGTACTTTCCGATTATATGGGTCTCTAGGGTTAACCGCTGTAGAGAAGGCAATGATAAAACCCGTTATTGACATGTTAACCGATGCAGACTTGGCAATGATAGCGTGGTTTGTATTTCGTACAAGATATTAAACTGTGGTTTTTGGGGGTACAGGGAGGGGGAAGGTACCTAGGTTAGGTTAGTTTACGTATTTAATATATGATATGCTTTACCCCCACCCCCCTAATGTGCAAATATATAGCCCAAATTTGTTTCTAAACTATTATATATTCATTTTATTTTATTTCATTAGCATTAACCAAACTTGACTTTTTAGAGAGGCACATATAATTGGAAAGTACCAGCAAAACATATATTATATAAGTAATCTAACCTAACCTAGGTACGTTTTTTGCCCCTTCAACCCCAAAAAACTAAAGTTCAAACCGCAGTTTGCAATGCTCGGCATAGGAATTGTCCGTTGAAAGAAACCTGCATGACTAGTTTCTTGTATCATCTTCGCTATACAATATCGCGCGTGTGTTACAGATAATACAACAGTACCAAGAATTGTTTCAGGTGGAGAGCAATACTGAAAAAAACATAATTTTATCTGGTAACTTAAATAAGAGGTGCCCCGAAATTCAAAATAGTTCAGGTTTTATTTTTTTAATTGGGGGGAGAGGGCAAACCCCCCGCGTGCGTCCCAGAACTGATGTAAAACTTAGATACAACTTACGTATCATCAATTAAAACTCCAATTTTTGGGAGGATGCCCTTCATATTAAGGTTCATCCTAACTGTGGCATATTAAAAGATGAAGTTTAATAGAGTCGGGAGAAACCTCTCTTACTATTTATGCGGGGCTGACCCCCCTTTCTTACGTACCTTTTCAGGATTTCATGTAGTCAGCTTGCCTTTTAGTGTTTAATGCCAATTGTATAATAGCAGACTAAATGTCAGACAAGTAATGATATTGTTAATATCAAGGCTGTAGCAGGCATGAACACTTAATTATTTTTTCGGAAGGGGGGGGGGTTAATAATAAAATACAAATTTGATTTGATAAAAAGATAAGCAACAATAACTTGTGATAATAATTTAACGAAATAATAAGTATTGGGGAGCATCTGGGATTTTGGAGGGGGCAGCCCCAAGGCCCAACCCCTGCGTATATGCCTAGGAGCATCACTATGAAGAGCGATACATTACTGGTGAGAAAAATAAAATTTTGTGAGATAATGAGAAGGGGAGGTGAAAAAACGAAAGACGGAGAAAAATTGTGAAGTCACAGTAAAACTCGAAAACGAAGTTGAGTAGAATATTTACCATCAGAATACTCGTATTTAAATCCCAAAATCATAACAGTCGAAAAACGTATTTTCCCAAAGGTATCAACTGAATGTCTCGTTTTCCCCCTTTTTCCTTTTTTTTCCGTAGGGGGTCATATTCAAGAGGTTGTCGTAGAAACTCATAACTCAAGCTACGAGTCTTACGAATCTTTGCGACGAAAAATTCGGTTCTGGTAAATGACAGTGCCACCATGACAAAAAATAATACAAGCTAAATAGCCTGCTTGGATATGTTTAAAACCAGGTTCAGCTCCTGTGCCCCTTCAGTCCATCCTTTCTTCAGTTTTTCCTACATCCTTGTATACTTAGTGTTGCTACGAACAAGATCAACAAGTTCGAAAAAAAGTTCGCTTGAAAGGATATTTCGAATTCAACAAGCTTTTGCCACCAAAATGCGGCGCCACAGTACAGCAAACACTTATTTCAGATTTTGAAAGCTCCAAAGCTCCACTACTCAAATCAAAAGCTCCACCTTGCGTAGCAGGCCAAAAGACCCGCACACGAGGAGTTTTAGCTCCATTGAGGCTCAAATTAGTGATACGTAGTCCATCTTTTTTCAACTCCAGTGCTGCTCGTAAAAAATTCGGTAGCCTATACACTTGTCTGGACAGCAAATGTAAATATATACCTTTGCTGTGCTTGTTTGGTTTAAGTACACGACTTCAACATAAGCATATTTTGCAGGAGCCGTCGTTTACCCCTCCCCCCCCGACATTTCCATTTTTTTCGCGTGGGGGTATTTTCTTCCGGTGGGTGTATTTTATGCGGGGGAGGATGTTTTCGGGGGGCAAACGCCTACACCCTATTTTTACTTCTAGATCGATCTTAGTTTTCCTAATACGTAAAAACGACGATTTTCTAAATAAAAACGCATAAAAAATGTGAAATTGATATTTAATCCTTCTTGATTACCGAGAATATTTCTGGGGCTACGCTGTTATTAATGAGAGTAAAAAGTAACATTAACCCCAAAATGAGCAAAATTTATACCGTATAGGAGTGTGGAAAAAGTTTTTTTTTATTAATTTCTGTTTTTTTTTATATATTGACAGTCTTTTTCAGGGAAAAAGAAAATAATAATTTAAATCTTCTCAATTTTTCCTTTAAGAATTTATAGTTTTGACCTGCTATTTGTATGCTGGAGAAAGTTCTTCAACAGTTTTTTTTTTTTTTTTTTTTTTTTAGCAAAATACACCCTTTTGAAAATCTTGGCACAAATAGTAGTGTTTAATTTAGTTTTATACCTTCTCTAGTTGACCAGAAAAATAAAACTTAATACCATTCCCAAAAAATTCCATCTATGCTCTTTGATAGCTTGGATACACTAACACTCTTTTGATTTAGTTAAATTTTAAGAGCAGAAGCAGTAACAAAAGTATAGAAGTTTGAATAAAAGTATGAACTTAATACGTTCAGTTGTTCTTCGGATATTGCTGATATGTCTTATTGGCAGCCAGCATACACACAGTGCGTTTTGATTTAATTTTAAAGCAACATTTAGTTTTTAAGCATAATGGGCAAATTGGATAATTGTGGGGGGTTGACCTACCCAATAACTTCAGATATATTGTTACTAGACCGTCCCGCTATACTGAACAAAAACGGCTGTCTTAATATTTTGATTGGAAGTTTCTGGAAAATTATTAGCTAAAGAGGTGGGCAGATTGCCCTCCAATCACTCTTGACTATTAAAAAGGGCACTAGAACTTTTAATCTCCAATCAAATTAGCTACTTTAAAATACCAATGTATCACTAGCTATGAGAGAGCAGCGCTCCCTATAATAATACTTATACTCCCTTTTAATACCTGCATGCATACAGTTTTTTCATTTAGTTGGAACTCCCCCTAAACGTTTTCTAAAAGTTTAACTTAATGCCCTTAGTGTCATTAGCTACAGTAACCGTAGAAGTAGTATTAAAAACACACACATAGTGTCCTACTGACTAGTTCAAAATATGCCACAACTTACTCTGAAAGGTCTAACTTAATAATGTAAACCGTTACTGCTATATTGCTTTGTCAAATTTTGACAATATACATAATCATCATAGTTCGTTTTAATTTAGTTAAACATCCACCTAAATATTCCTTGAAAACTTCGATTTAATACCCTTAGCTTGTGTAATAGCAGTAATGGTAGCAGTATGCACATAGCACCTTTGGTATAACAGAAGTAGCAGTAGAATTAACAGAAGTAGTCTCAGCTTTACTAGCAGTAGTAGTAATTGTAGGAGTAGAAGCAGTAGTATTATGATGCAAATATTGTCTTTTGGTTAGTTCAACATCCCCACAACAAGCCTTGTAAGTTTTAATTTCACACATAAAAATGTTCCTAAGATATTGCTGATAAGCCCTTTTGACAACTTGCATACGGATGACGTGTTGTGATTCAATTTACACCCCCCCCCCCTAAAAATTCTCTGAAAGTTTCACATTCAAACCCTTAGTTATAGTTGTAATATTAGTCACAGCAGTAATATTAGCACTTAACTTTATATAAATAGCCATTGCTGTGACATTCTCGATAAGTCCTTTTGACAAGTCCTTTTGATAACCTGTATATTCATATACTTCTTGAAATTTTCATCTTAATTATATTAGCCTTACAAGTAGTTGTAATTAAAGTAGCAGTTGGAGCAATAGTAATAGTAGTAGTAGTAGGACTGTGGCAAATGTGTAGTAGTAGTAGTAGTAAATGTGGCAGTGGTAGTAGGATTAGTAGTATTGAAAATCCCTTTCATGATGCCACGGAATTTCACCTTGACACGGTAAGCCGTTCCAAAAATATTGCTGATGTGCACTTTTGACCCCCTGTTGACGCCCTTTTTCCCTTAATACTCTAAGCCTTACAAGTTGTTGCAGTTGAAGTAGTAGTTTAGTAGCAGTAGTAGTATTAGTAACAGTAGCAGTAGTGGCATGCATATATTAACTTTTTATCAACTTATCTTCCTCTTTAAGTATTCTCTGAAAGTTCCAACCTAATACCCAAATCCATTCTTGAAATACGCCCTTTTGACAGCCTGCATGGTGTGTTTTGAAAAATAAATATAACTTTTGTATTTTTATAACTTTTGTATGTCATTTGTAATTTTTTTTCAGTAAAGTGCAAATTATGTTCTTTCCTTGAGAAAGCATACGGATTGTGAGCCCTACTTATGTCAATTTCAGCTCGTTTTAAGTTTTACTTGGTTATTAATTGTAATTTCTGTTCCTTTTGGGTTGTATTTATTTATTGATGCTGATGTGTGGTAGTTTTGCGCTTGGTAGATTATTTGATTCTTTTTTTGTTCATTTTTGGTTTCATGAAGTTCTTTACTTTTCTTTGAAAAACTTGGTTTGTTGAAATTTTTTTAATTTAATTCTAAATAAACGGCCATTTTGTTTCAGGAATCGTTCTTAAAGAATTAGGATAAAAGTCAAAACTTTAGCGTAAAGAACAAGGTCCTGAGGAGGGGGCATCCCCCTCACATACGTAACAATTTCTGTTGGTTTTAAGTTTTGATGTTGCTCCTTACATTCGTTTGAAAAAACTTTTTTTTTAATTTTATTTTCTTTAAATTTATCCGTCTTTAAATAATACCGGGAAACACATCTTCCCCTCCACGAAACATTCCTTTCCCGTACGGAAAATTCCTCTATGGAAAGTTCTTTTGACGTAAAATACCCCTCCCTCCTCCGGGGAAATTCCCCCAGACAATTCCCTTCTAGCTGAAAATTCCACCCAGAAAATTTATTGCGGATGAACTCGGGTGAAATTGTTTTTCTTAGCTCACTTTCATTTGAAAAACACTTTAATTTCTGATTGTTTTAAAATCATGCCGATAATCTCCTTTTCCGTGGAAAAATTTGTCCAGTAGAAAAAAATTTGGGGGAGAGGGGTGGTACAATAGAAACTTTAAAAAACGCATCGAAAATGTGATATTGATATCTACTCCCTAATGATCTCTGGGAATATTTCTGGTCTACGTTGTTATTATGAAAGTAAAGGAAAGTAATTTTTTTTAGATGGATGATTGTATGTATTTTTTTTTTCTTATGTTGAGTCTCTCAAAGTTGGAAATCCTTGTAGATATGTTCTTTTTTAATGTATTTGTTTTATTTTTGTTTCTCCCCTGTTTTTTCCTGGCCATGGAGCCTTAGGGAGGAGTTGTTGAAGTTTTTTTGTCGTGAATTTACTTGCTGAATAAATTGAATGATCGATTCTTCTAATAATTCAAAAAGCATTATGTTACAAGACGCATTACTGGGGAGCTGAAAAAACGAAAAAAAACGCAACAATGAAAAACCAAATACAATTCTAACATCAATTCCTAGGAACATGAAAACCTTATTCACATATAAGTGACTGACCATTTAAGGGGGCAAACAAAATCCAGGGGATAATAAGAATTTAGGTTGGCAATAAGAACCTGGAGAGCCACTAATCTTGTGTTCAGACATTCGCCTTCAGAACCCGTGCAAAAATCTAAATGATTCGACATTGAAAATTAGAAGTCTTCGGCTTCGCTAATTCCAAAAACGTATATTTTCCGCTGAAGAATAGAGATAGAGAGATTTTGGCTTCAGGTATTCAAAAACATTGTGTTACAAAAGCTGAATCTTACAGAACGCGCGTAAAAATTTGGCGTTGTAAATTAGAGAAAACAAGACCCCTGACTACGGTATTCAACAGACCTGTGTCGTGCAACACTACCTAAGATATATAAAAGAAACAAAAAACTAAAAAAAATGACGTTTGTGTTGTCATTTGAATGAATTCTTTGTATAGCGAAGATTTCTCGGGCATCCGAGATACGGTAAAATTGTATTGAATGCCGGAAGTTGTACTCCCCAGCAATTTCTGGATTACAAAAGAGGGTATAATGCATTCTGAGAAAAAACGACAATACAAACATCTGGAGAACAAAATAAAATAGAGAGAACTGCATCAATCGATAGAACTTGCTTAGTTTAATGCAATAGGACAAAATCTAAGTTTTACCAAAAAATGACACCTAACACCTTTTGAATTACTGCAACCTTTTTTGGTGTCATTAAAAGGCACACGCAGAAACATTTTCTTCAGGGGGGGGATGTCTTAATTTGAACCAGAAATCTCCAGGAATACGGAAAAATTTAGGATTTTGGGGTGACCTGGGCCCTGAGGCCCACTCCCAGCGTACGTCCGTTATCTTAATCAATTACAGTCCAAACCTTTAACAGAATATGTATTACCTTGCGAAACTATTAATTTATCCTGTGGGTCATTCTTATCTACCTAATGCTACCTTCGGATATTTCTTGACAAAAAGTATTCTTATAAACAGATCCTAATTAAGATTCTATTCAGCTTTCGGTACAATTTTGTTTTTTAAAAAAAATTACTATACCAAAAAACTGCTTGAAGGTTTACACTCGGACACTAAAAAAAATCGATTTTTATATCCTTCATTAATACAGAAAATCATTTCAGTTGAAGGGAGGGGAGAGAATAGTTAGAAAAAATGCAATTGATCGGCACGATACGCGAAAAATATAAGGATTTATGGTCAGAACTGTATAAATCTAGACAATTTTGGGGAGAGTGTGCCCTAGAAGACACTCTCCATGCGCATGTGTCTACTCATGGCTTTCACCATTCTTATTTTGTCAGTTGTTATAAAACACCAAAGAAATCCAAATTTTCTACCACAATATCTTTTGCTTTCAATTTGTGCGATATCTATTCAGAGGCGGTTTTAAGGGAGGGATAGAGGGGACACTTGTCCCGGGCGCAGAAATTTTAGGGACGTGAAATTTCGCATAATCTAACCATTACGGTCAATTAGTATTATTAATTTTTGAAATTTTACTTTTATTAAAATAAAGTAAAGAACACAGTTAATAAATATAAATACTGAATAAATTACTAATTAATTAATAAAATGAAAATAAATTAGAAAATTAAAGATAATTAAATAATATTAGTTAAATTAAAATGATTAAATAATTTTAAAAATAACAGAAAAATAATTAAAACGTAAATTATTCATCAATAATAAATTGGAAATAATTGTGTTAATAATTGAAAATTTGGTAAAATTTAACCTGATAATTTTTTGGGAGACCGGGGGGGGGGGGGAGCTAATCAATATTTTGCCCAGAGTGCAAGAGAGGTCTGAATCGCCACTGTATCTATTACAACATGGAAGGACCTGTATAAGAGTGACAGCATACTCTTTAGTTTGGGTGGCTTCAGCACGTTTGAAATTAAGATCGAAAGATTCACCTAAGTTGAAAAATCAGTTTCGATATCAGCCCTGAATAGGAGCTGTTGAGAAGTACACACGTTAAGAAAACAATATTTACTTCATAATATGCAGAATAATTGTAGTTAACACGTTTTGACTGCAGCCTCTCCCCTCCCCATACTTTATACTATATTTTACAGCCAAGCCCCCCCCCCCACCCCAGTGTGCAAATATATAGCCCAAATTACAAATTTCCCATGTGTATTTCTGTTCTTGATTTCGTCAAAGCTCAAAACTAAGACTTACATTTGCGTATCTGTAAAATACAGGCAATTTGAACTAATAGCCAAAATAATAGAGCAAAAACTGATGAATTGTCAGGGACACTTTCAAGCTATTTCAGGGGAAGGAGCTCAGCCAGCCAGATAAGGTCTAGGGGGGCAGGGGGCCCTGTCCACAGGCTCTGAATTCGACGTCCAACATCTCCAATAACTGTGCCAACAGTGGCGGATCTGTGCCAAGTGTGGTGTAACTGTGCCAAGAGTGTGCGGAACTGTGCTAAGAGTGGAGGAACTGTACCAAGCGCGGCGAAACTGTGCCAAGAGTGATGGAACTATGCCAAGAGTGGCGGAACTGTGCCAAGCGCAGCGCAACGGTGCCAAGTGTGGTTTGAATGTGCCAAGAGTGTGTGGAACTGTGCCAAGCGTGGTGGAAATGTGCGGCACACGTGGCGTTCTAAGATGTAAACCAAATGACAGGAAGCGATCAACCCCTAATAAAACCTGAAAGTGAAAATCTCCCATATCATACCCCTATTTATGAGTGACCGTTTTCCATGGG
Source organism: Artemia sinica (assembly GCA_027921565.1). NCBI lineage: Eukaryota > Metazoa > Arthropoda > Branchiopoda > Anostraca > Artemiidae > Artemia > Artemia sinica. The sequence goes on from CM051273.1 coordinate 52,123,442, forward strand.
TTTTCAACCATATGAAGATGCTATGGCTTCTTCCTAGCCTCATCTGGAATCAAAATTAATAGCGGCTTATGAGTTCCTGGTGCCTCCATGCTTTTATATTTCAGTTTTGCCTAAATAATGCATTATGCCAAGGGGCGGGGATAAAACTACTCTCCACCCAATTAATATCATGTTTATTATCTTAAGCAAACATAGGACAACCAGCTGGAAAAAAGTTTAAGGTTTCCGTAAAATTACATTTAACTTTCATTACCAAGTTTATTGGCCATATTATTTTTGTTGAAGTAAATCATGCATCAATAAAAATAGATATATACACTTTAAGGAATAAACTTTTAACCAATAAAAATTCAAAGGCTCTATATCCATGGGTGCAATTTTAACCGTTTCGGTGAGGGTTGAGGCTAAGCACGTTCACAAGGGTGGCCCTCAGACCCTTGCAGTCCGCAAACATCATTGCTATCACCGTGATTTACTATATTTGTTACATAATTTGCGTTCGGTACTTGCGTATTAAACGTACTTTTTTATATACTGCTAAAGAAGTCAAGTTTGGTTAATACTAATGAAATAAAATAGGATGAATGTACATGGGCGCCCATAAGCAGAATTCCAGGGGGGGGGGCAAACCTCGTCTAATTGGCACTTTTAATGCTATATAATTGAAATCTCAGAACAAAAATATAAAAATAAGGCAACATCATTCTTATGGGCACCCATGTGAATATATAATAGTTTAGAAACGAATTTGGGATATATATTTGCACATTAGGGGGGGGGGGGGGGGGTAAAGCCTACCATATATTTAATACGTAAACTAACCTAACCTAGGTACCCCCCCCCCCTAAACCCAAAAAAACAACAGTTCAAATATCGGAAACGCAATAAACACTACGGTACTCTTCCATTAGCTGGACTCTTTTATATAGTGCTAGTTTGGTTAATGCTAATGAAATAAAATAAAATAGGATGACTATACAATAGTTTAGAAACAAATTTGGGCTATATATTTGCACATTGGGGGTGGGGGTCAAAGCATAGCATATATTAAATACGTAACCTAACATAACCTAGGTACCTCTTCCCCCCCCCCCAAAAAAAAAAAAAAACAAAACAAAAAACAACACTTTAAATATCGTATACGCAATTAAATCACGCTATACTCTACAGCTGTGTCTTGTATCATCCCGTTGAAAAACGGGTTTTTCAACGCGCTCAAGTTTGAGATCAGTGGAAAAGTACCAAAACTACTCTATGAATTCCAATTCTTAATAGCGGTCTATTGAAATAACCAGTCTGGCGGGTATCTGTCCCGGTGTCTGTAGGATCTCCAGTTTGCCATTCCATATAAGGCCTACAGTATACAAAAGAGTACGTTTAATACTGAAGTACCTTGCGTTCTTTTTCTAATCTTCAAAAATTAGAAACTTTACCCCCCCCCCCACACACACACAAAAAAAAGGATACGTGCGTTAGGGTGTTTCTTACTGGGCTTTGCCAAATTCCAAACTGCTAAAACTGAATATTGATTGCTTCTCTGGAGCTATTTTAGGCTATTCACGTGACAGCTCAGCCGACGCAAGGAATGTTTCAGGGTTGGCTACGACTCAAAATGCTCAAGGCCCTGTCGATCCAGAATTCTGACACCACTTTTTTCAGGTGGGTCTTGGCCCTCCCAAGAATTACCACCAAGATACGTTATTATACAGGCTTATATAATTATTACTGTATGCTCCTGTTTTATTAATATAATCTGTAGATTGCAATAGCCTACAAATAAAATGAACTAGCTAAATGCAGTACATCATATTAACCTTTGCTTCCTGTATTATTCCTTCTTTCTGCTATGTATCTACGGAATAGGGCTGAGCCAAAAACCCGATGGCAAGTAATAGCGCGATAAGTTTTCAAGAATCTTGTCGTATAAAAGCATTGCACATTGTATATTGTTCTGGCTTTTCTTGCGCCTGGGACAAAATCTTGATTAGAAAATAATTTTAATTTCATTTATTAATTAATCATTTATTTTCACTTTTAATTCATTATTTGAATTATTTAATTATGTCAATTTCTTCATTTTAATTATCATTATTTAGTTTTTTTCTACTTATTTTATTAATTATTTTCGTTTCTTAACTGCGCCCTCTATTTCATTAATCAATTTATTCAACCAAAAAATTCACAACAAAAACACTTCAACAAAAAGGATTTTTTCGCGGGGGGGAGGGGGTACAAAAAACTTCAAAATGCATAAAAATTTGCTTATATTCATTTTGTTACGTTTTTACTAGTCGGACAAACATTTCAGGGGGGGGGTTCAAACCCCTAACCCCTCTCTGGATACGGCCTTGGTTGCCGCAGCCCATCAAAGCGTGCTTTATTGGCTATACTTTCTTACAGCACACGGCTAATTTCCCAGAAAAAGGTAAATGAAAAGTCTGACTTACCTTAAACGAAAACATGTTGAAAAAGCAGGTTTATGAAGATGATAATTGTTAATAATGTCTGTCTTTGCAGTAAATTTTGTTTCTGTATATTTTTTTTCTGGATTTCCACTATTTATCTTTATTTCTTTTCCGCCGTTTGCCATTCTATAAACATGCCAAAATAAATTATATGATTTATAATAAATTTTTGCCTGTGTTTTGTAATGATTTTTGCCTGTGCTGATTGCCTGATAATTGTTAGGCTCAAAACTCAAGTTATATTTGAAATTATTCAAACACTAGAAAATCAAAAATTTTCATCCTTTCGGACTTGTTGCAAATTTTGTTCCTATGGAGAGACGAAAATCAATGTAATAGTTTTCAAGGATTTTTTTTTAACTTCTTAGTGGGTTTTTAAAAATTATTGAAACTAAAATAACGTTTCTCGATGGGGGGGGGGGGGGGGTCAAGACCCTCAAGTTGGTGGCAACCTCAAAGACAAGGCGTGCAGTTGGTCAAAAATTTAAATAAACGCTTATATGTAAAGAACCTTTCCCTTATGAATGGATTTATTTCAATCAAATATATAGGCAAAAGTACAAAGAAAAAAAATATAAAAAGGAAGAAATAAGCAGCAATTAATAACTAGTAAAGAGTTAGGATTGGCGGATAACACAGATAATTGGCCCTAGTTATTTAATTGAGATAACTGAAATTATTTTAACCTGTTTTAGGTGAAAGGGATGGGAACACAAAAATACTGAGAAACGATTGCTAAAAGAATTATTAAGTCCTAAAAAGGGATCAGTTACTAAAGCATGTATAAAGCTGCATTTCAGTTGAGAACAATTTTAAACATTGAAAAAATGACAAATTCGTCGTCAACACAATTCATGTTTGGTAACATAGGGACAAGGGGGACAAGCCACATTCTCAGATATCCACCATTAGTGCGTATTTCTTCATTTGTTATTGTGCGATTTTCACATAATGACGTAAAATTTCCTCCTTCGAGGTTTAAACTTCACAATGGTTTCATAGAGTTAATAGACTTATCACACTGGTTTACATAATATCCGTAAGAAGGTAAGCTTGCTTCTGATTGGTCAATTATTTTTTGATAACCAATCAAAAGACCGCTTCGTATTTTGCTGTTAAATAGCTTGTGTGCATGAATTGAAACACTACAACCATTACTAGTTGAGCAACGCCCATAACGTATTCAGTGACGTTAATTCACGAACAAATTGAGGGAGGGGGCAAAGTTTTTTTTTCCCAATTTTTATGAAGACACAAAAAGTGCATTCTTCAAAATCTAGCGTGGCAATTTTGTTCTTTAATAAATTCATTCAATAAAAATAATTGAAAATGCTTCCCCCGAAAAAAAAAACAACTATACACTTGTTTGCGATTTGGACAATAGAGAGGTTTCCCAAATGGCGCATGCTTCATGTTGTCCTCATTACAGGGTGTGAATTTCGACATCGGTTGCGCTACTTTGTTATTTTTTTTTTCGAGCTTTTTGTTGATGTGCACGCATCAATAAATGAACAGAAATTAGCTCTCATTTGCTATATCAATACTTTGCCAAGTTCTACTAGGTCGTCCTGAGGTTTTTTTTTTCTAACCCGACTGAAGGATTTTCGTTCTTTAACATTTCTAACAACCACGTAGAACGATAATAGAAGCGTTAATTCATAAAAAATGGAGGGAGAAGTAAGATTTTTTTTTTGAAGTGAAAACAAAAAAAAGGGTATTTTTCAAAACCTAGGTGAGGTGCGCAATCTCGTTTTCCGATTTTTTTCAACGAAAACACCAAAGGGTATTTTTCGAGATTTATGGGGGATATTACCCTCCGCAGGATTCGGAGCCCTTGCCTATTAGAGCTTATGTATGTTTTTAGATAAACGGTGTAAGTTGTTGTTTTCTCTACACTTATTGATGTCAATGATGCTCTATAGTCACTTGACAAATCACGAAAGTCTTGCAAAAACCAGTGGAAATCATGATACTGCTACCGAATTTTAACCCTACAGTGACCTGAAAATAGTATGCTAAAAACGTGGTTTCCTAAACTCAGCTGTACAAAATCCAAAGGGATTATGTTATAAGAAGTAAATATTTTTTGAACATTTTATTTTTGAACATTTTAAATATTTTAAAAAATATTTTTGAACTATTTTTTCATTAATCCCTAACAGAATTTGGGCAAATATTTACTGACTGACCCCCGTGAACAGAAAAAAGACATATTATACAAGGCAAACTAAAAAATATAAAAAAAAGAAAAAAAAAATAAAGTAAGAAATAAGAAAAGACAGCCTAAATTGCAAACATAAATGATTGAGCACATATAGCCGACTAATCCTTTATTTTCCTAAAATAACTATCTACATCCATGTCATCAAACATTTTTGATGACATGGTATTCAATAATAAAAAACTATGTGTACCTATGGTGTCAGAAGGGCGTATCTGAAAAATCTGCAATATTTTAGGAAGGGGTAAGGGTGCTAACTTCAAACTTTCAGGGCCACTACTACTACTACTGCTGCGGCTGTAAATACGACTAGTTGCGACTGTAAAAGTGATTACTTCCGACTGCGACAACTTGCGACTGTGACTGCAACTGCTTGCAACTGGTACTACATTTACTTGTGACTACTTTCAGAGAATGTTAAGGGATTTTAATCAAAACCCATTAAGTGCATGCTGATTGTAAAAAAGGCGCATCGGCAATGTCTCGGAACGGCTGAGGGCATTAAGTTGAAACTTTCAAGGTATGTTGAACAGTGCTTGAACCTTCAGGGTGCTTAAGAGAATTTTGAACTAAATAAAAAACACTATATGCATCCATGTTATCAACAGAGTATATCTGCAATATCTTAGGAGCGGCTAAGAGTCAGAATACGGTATTCAATAATAAAAAACTATGTGTACCTATGGTGTCAGAAGGGCGTATCTGAAATGTTCCAGGAACGGCTGATGGCATTTAGGAAAAACTATCAGCGAATATTAAGGAGGTATTGAAATAAATCAAGAGCTACAATTTAGAACCATTAAATCAGAATTAGATATTTTAATTTTTACGCTAGAGACATGAAAAACTGGAGAAAAATTCATTATATTAACCAAAACTTTGGCAACCAAAAATGAACATAAACTAATTTTAAAAAAGTTTTTCAAAAAAAAATTTAAGAAAAAGGTTTTTTCCCAGAGGTACTTCTTTGGGAAAGAGACAAATGATGTAAACCTCTACCATCTAAATACTGGCTAAAGTTAACTAATTACCTGGCAACCAAAAAGGAAGAGGAACTAATTAAAATAGAAATTCCAAAAAAGAAATTCTTCAAAGAAAAGTAAAGGCCATATTAAACCGAAGATTAGTATAAATAAATTTCTATAGTAATTCTAACTCAAAATGACCAGAAATTGATAAATGAATAAATAAATCTTAAAAAGAGGAAAACTTATATGCAAATCCAGTTTAAACGAACAAAAATTAGTACAAACAAGAGATTGGCTAGTGCCCCCTTCGCTAACTGTAAAAGCCTAAAACCTACTGCGTCATTGGCGCTTTATTGAAAACTTTATGTATCTTGAAGATTATTGGAAAGAACTAATACAATTAAACTGAGTATCATGGTTGCAGCGGTAGCTGCAACCTAGTAAAGAGCGAACAACAGCCCATAGTAACCAAAAGTTAAAAAACACGTTTAGAAAAAACAGCCTTGTGAAAAAAAATTGAAATCTGACAATAATTCAGGAATAAAAACTATTATTTCGGTTCGTCTTAAGAGTAAAAGTTTATTGCGAAAAGACATTTACAGTGATTTCGAAATAAAGCCTGAAACCCCTCGAAAATTGCGTCGGATCCAAAATCAAAAGTGAATCATTGGAGTCAGCATAGTCGACAACCTTAGACACGGAAATTACAGTCCCCAACCATGAACAACAAGAAAAATCACCTTTTTGCATGGGTAGAACTGATCTGTCTGCTGATTTTTTTTTTTTTTTTTTATTATTTTTTTTTTCAGGGCTAGCGGTTTACCAGAACATCATAGAGATGTTTAATGGCTCATTCAAAAGCTATTTCTCATATCTACGTGCTTTTTATAAATTCCGTCACCTAAAAGTGCCATATGGCACAAAAATGGCACTTTCTGTGCTATTTCTCAAGGGTGGGGCTAGCAGGCTACCAAAACATAGTAGACATGTTTAATAGCTCACATAAAAGCTATTTCTCATATCTACGTTTTTCCTATAAATTCCACCACCCGCAAGTGCCAAATGGCGCTAAAAATGGCACTATTGATGCCATGGCTGAAGTGGAAAAGCTGGGGCTAATGTGCTACCAGAACCTCTTTGAGAGATCTTTAATGGCTCATTTGAAAGCTATTGCTCATATCTATATGCTTTTTATTAGTTATGACATCTGTAAGTGCCATATAGCACTAACAACGGCACTTTTGGTGCCACTTTTTAAGTGGAAAAGTTTGGAATTATAAAATGGTACCATTGTAATAATTATGGTACAAACCCTTAACTGGAGATTTACAAGCACCCATTCTGTATACTCCCCCTCCCAGCCCCCTTAGTAAGTCTCGTTAGTCCGTTGGTAGAATTCGCTGCGAACTCTTTAACATGGTCAGCCGAGGTTGAGGCTTGCAAAATGATTTTTAAAATATTGAATGTTCTTAAGAGGAAGGAATTCATAGAATAACACATAATTGAATCTCAAAATTCCAAATGAATATTCTTTGAAGTACTCCCTCCCCTCCTCCTGCTCGCAAAAGTTCAGCTTCAGCAAATATGGTTTAATGCTCTCACTCTTTACAATAGAAACTTTTATTAACTCAATGTTTTATGATAGCCAATTACAAATGTATTTGCAGAATAAGGTCAAATTACTATGATTTTGGTGATGACTTTGGGTGATGACACTATCCAGTCTTTGGGAAAAGGGCTGTAAATTACACAACTATGGTCCTACTGTGAATCAGAATGGCAAGAGTTCAGCTCCTTAATCAGGCATTTATTTTTTCAATCATGTTTTTGTGCCTTATTTATGATTAATTTAAAAAACAAGGTTTTTTAGGTAAGTAAAGAGTGAAGTTGAAACTTAAAACGAATATAAATTATTGCTTCACAGTCATCTAACATATATCAATAAAACTAGTACAAATAAACCAACTAATAAAATTTCCCTATATTTTGTAGGATTATAGAAAACTAGCGCTTTTCTGAAAACACAAAAACCAAGTATAAAAACAAGAATGTTGATCTATTTATCGGTTAAAAGTGAGTAGGTAGCCTGACAACAACAAACTAATCTATAAAGCTTTTCATAGTCTTAGTCTTAAACCATATAGTCTTTTCATAATCTTACACTAGCTGTGATATCAGTAACTTTCAGTATACTATTAAAATTATCTTAAAAGCATTAGCTTAAAAATGAATATTTTTTTTAATAGTCGCAAAGTCACTGAACAGCATACAGAAATATTGGATTGATTTATCAGGTGACATTTTCGTTTCACCAGCAATAACACCAATAGTGAGTAATAAACAATCTTAAATTGTAAGAAATACGCTTAAGTATTACTCAAAATGAAGATCAAATAAGTTATAATATGAACTCTTTAAGTCCAGTAATTTCTCTCTATACAACAGAAAATGTCAAGATATGATAACAATTTTAAAGCTTATCTATAGTCTTAATACTTATCAAGATGGCTTCACTTCGAACATGTCTACAAACTAACCATGACATGTCCTTTTCAGAACCAAGACGAGAGCCAATAATTGGACTGAACCATTGTGCAGAAGTGTTACCAAATTAAACGAAAAGAAAAATTAAGCAATAATCCTAAAATGCTTTATTTTTATACTGTAAAAAGTGTCCATAATCGGTTTGCTTTTATTGTACCAAAACTCCTATATTGTTTGTCTTTTAAGGAAAGCGCTAGTTTTCTATAATCCAACAAACATAGGGAAATATGATTATTTGGTTTATCTGTACTAGTTTTATTGATATATGTTAGATATATTGGGAAGCAATAATTATTTTTCGTTTTAAGTTTTAACTTCGCTCTTTACTTCCCTCAAAAACTTTGTTTTTTTAAATTAATTTGATATATAATGATATTAATTGGTAAAAGCTCATCAGTTCAACATTTTATTTCAATGTAATTCTATTTTTAATTTCAATGTTGCAATAAGTACAAAAGGAAATTTTTTAATAAAATTTCTTTAAAACTGCATGTGTCTTAAAGAGTCTATGGAAATAACTAATAAAATTAAGCTGACTATTTGATATATAATTATATTAATCGCTGAAAGATCATCAGTCCAAAAGTACAAAAGTGCAAAAGAAAATATTTGTATATAACTCGTTTTCAGTAAAGCGCCAATGACGCAGCAGGCTTTAGACTTCTACATTTAGGGAAGTGGGCAGTGGCCACACTCTTGTTTATCGTATTTTTTTTCATTTTAAGCTTTGTTTGCATATCCAATCTAAGTTTTACTCGTTTTAAGATTTATCTATTTATTTATATTAGTACCTGTTGTATGTTTGTTTTTTAGGATTAATTCCTGTTCGTTTTGGGTTTCATTTATTCTTTAATAGTAATTTCTGGTCATTTTGGGTTTGAATTATTTTAGGACTTTTTTCTGCTGATCTTAAGTTTAATATGGCATTTACTTTTCTTAGAAAAAACTTCTTTTTCGATTTTTTTTTATTTTTATCAATTCCCTAAAACAGTTACACCTTCTTAAGATGATTGGCATAAGCAGACATGTTTTTAGCTTATTTTTTGCCGATTTTTTACCTACGTTTCTTCGTTTTATAATTTGATCTCCGCACACACCAAAAGATCACAATTAAATGTGAAGATTTTTTTAGGTGATTTTTTGAAGATTTTTTTCGGCCATGTTTAAGAGTATAAACGTAACTTTCAGTAGAAAATACTAATTTCTGAGAAACATATTGAACATAGTTTAAGATGGGAAAATAGCATTAGATCAAAACCAAGGAGATTTGCCTTAAAAGGTGAATTTCCTATTTTTTCCTAATTTATTAAGATGAAGTGTCAACTAAAACAATTCAAGCAATTCAGACTTTATTTACACTGTCCTAATTACTTGGGGACAAAATATATTTTCTCATCCGGGCCTTATGTATTTGCACATTAGGTGGTGGGGGTAAAGCATAGCATATATTAAATACGTAACCTAACCTAATATAGGTACCTTTTTCCCCTAAACCCCAAACAAACCCCGGTTTGCAATCCAATTATATATTGAAAGAAACCCGTTAGACTAGTTTCTTAAGCATCTTCCGTATACAATTTATCGCGTGGGTTCCAGCTAATTGACAAGTACCAAAACAACATTTAAAATGTATCAAAAATTTGTTTATATGCTTTTCTGTTATGTTTTTAACGTGTCAGACCAACATTTCAGGAGAGGGAAGGGTTTCAACCCCTTACCCCCCCCCCGATACGACCTTGTCTCATATTGACATGACAAAAATAATCCATACTATTCATGGCAACAACAGCAATTTTGCAACCAAATTACAAAGAATTTCCTTTTTGGTTTGATCCCAAAGTAGCCGGGTGAAAGAAAAGGTGGCTTAACGCCCCAGCAGGGTGTATAAGACCTTAGGCATCAGATGAGAGGCAGAAAAAGCTTGTTGTATGCTGAGCTGTGAATCTCAATCCGACAGAAAACGTCGCAAAAAAGCTTTTGAATTACCACAAACTAAGAATAGTATTGCTGATTTTGGGCAAAAAAGAAAATAATTTTCATCCTTATGAATAGGTCAAAGGAACATGTAGCCCAGTAAGATGAGGCCCAATTCCCCCCATATCAACAACAGTCCCTTGGATATCCCATTCTGTAAAACTTTAGTCAGTTATTCCAAAGGTATTTCAATCTTTCAGAAGAGAATAAACTGAGATTTCAAATTTTGTATTGCAAAGAAATTGCCTGTGGATTGTTTTGAATACCCGTCTAACTAACCGTAACAATAAGCTCTACGAAAAACGTGGTATAATCTCGGTTTCTAGGGTTATAATGAGAGAAAGGTCGAGATGGCTAGGGCACATTCTGTGGATGAAGGACAAGAGATTGCCAAATATCGTCCTTATCGGCCAACCATCCAGAGCCAAACGAAAAGCAGGTCGTCCCTGAATGGGGTGGGAGGATGTCACAAGGAAAGACTAAAGGGAAATGGGAACTTCTTGGAAGGGTACAAAGAGAATGGCTTTGAATAGATTTAGATGTAGAATGAGTGTGCGTAGCTGTGTTAGCCTCAGGTTGCTTGGTGATGCAGTGAGTTGTTCGTAGTAGTAGTAGTACACCACCTTTGATTTGGTAAAACAAAGAGGGGTAGGGGGGAGGGGTCATTAGACCCAGCAGAAAAAGATACTTTTTTTCTGTTTTGCTGACAGAGTGGCATAGGGTAGGATGACCAAAGTAAATGATAAATTTATTACCATAATCTATACCATAACCATAATTTATTTATTACCCTAATCCCGAGCAAACTTAGAAAGCTAAGGAATACTAAGCCTACGTGCACAATGGGGAGAGCAAAAGTAAGCTTTAATATTTAAAAGGTATTCATTTAAATTAGTATTCAATTAGCATTAATTTAATTTAGTAGTTAACTGGTATTCCAACTTGATCTGGGACCAACAATAATAATAGTGAATTCTCTTAGTAGTTTTTAGAGAGGGCATGCTCTGGAACTCAGTTATCATTGACGATATTCGTTCAAAGACAATAGACGACGGGAAAACATGGGCAACAAAAAGTATTACTAAAGTACAAAAAAACTAAAATGTCAGGCCATTTTATGTATCATAAGCCTTTTAGGGGCTAAGGGGCCAATTTTGAGGGCTTACTTTAGGGGCTTGTAAACAACGAATTTCTACAGGACGGATATCAAAAGTTCTAGTGTTCTTTTAAAGTGACCCAAAAGATAGAGGGCAACTAGTCACTCTCAAGCGCCCATTTTTTCCTCAAAGACAACTGATCAAAATTTCAAGATAGCCGTTTGATTCAGCATAATTGGAAAGTCTAATGACTGTGCTTTTGGCGATGACATGACCCTCCATAGTCCCGGTGGAACCGGCTGTAAGTTACGCAATTTGCCCGAGGAAAGACTACTCAAACAAAAGGTACGCTGATTTTGAACGAGAAGTATTAAAAAAAATCGACTTTAGCGTAAAGAACGAGGGCCGAGGAAGGGAGAGCCCCCCCCCACTCATATACAGAATAATTTCTGTTATTTTAAGTTTTAATGTTACTCCTTACTTTTAGTTGAAAAAACTTTTTGTTTTTCTTATTTAATAGTTGGAAAAGCATCTTTTGGCACCAAATATAACTTCACTTCAGTAAACATGATTCAAAAATTAGTTTGCTATGCTTTAGCCCACCCCCTTATGTGCAAATATATAGCCGAAATTTGTTTCTAAACTATTATATTTTTCATCCTATTTTGTTTGATTTCATTAGCATTAACCAAACTTGACTTCTCGTGTGGGTACCAGCTAATGCAACAGTACCTACCTTTTTTACTATTTGCATCGTAAATTGTAGTATGTTTTAGTTTTTAAATTCTCCACCTTCCCTAAAAATACATTACTGCGCATATGCCTGACAAAGAGATGGGATTTTCACCTGTTAAATTGAAAATGTAAAAACCAGACTAAACAAAATAATTCAAATTGAGAGTAATAGATGGCATCATTAGACTCTGGGACTCTTTTTACAATTAACACTTTTTAGATCATTTCGTCAGCCGTAAGCCGTTCGGCTATGATGATTAAAAGTGCGACATATCCCATTTTTGAAACTTTTTTAGGAGAGCCAGAAACAGAAAAGTTTGTCGCCTCTAAAGAATGGGACAACATCTTCTAAGCCGACTTTTTATGCTCCTTTCAGAGGTATAAATTAATTATTCCATTTTATGGCGTATGCCTCCTTGAGTACAAGTCAAGGCCAAAAAAGAGTGCAAGTCAAAAATGTGCGCACATTCCCTCAAGTAAAAGAGTACATTTCACACGAAAAGTGTACATGTTGGCAGCCCTGTTTCTTGGGTTAAATGCACTTCTGACGAAGTTACCAACTACTGACGTTTAAAGCAAATGAAAACTTACAGCCAAAAAGAGGGATTTTCACTCCTAAAGGAGAGTGCATGTCACACGAAAAGTGTGCAAGTTGGCAACCCTGCACGCCTCTTTTTCTCCATTTTATTAAATGTAAAGCAACATGAGCAACAAAAGACAGAGTAATGTTGACCAGCGTTTCCACCTCTATAATTTTGGCTGCATATCTGCAAATCTGGTATGGAAAAAAAAATTCGGCTCAGTATTTCTAGTTCCTAATGTTCATGTGCGCTATAATATTACAAATACATGTTTTAAAAGGGCCGTTTATGTTTTACGAAGGATCTTAAGCATGATCGTAAGAAGTTGTTTTTTTGAAAGGGGGTGAAATTCTACGAAACATAATCCGATGTATGAAGTTGCAAAAAAATGTAAATTCTGGGGCAAAAGCCCATGGCCTCCTTCCCTGCGTGTGTTCCTCCAGTCTCTTGAGATTTTTGAAATAGCTAAAAAAAGGTATTTTGACCGATTTCGAAGCCAAGTTCGAAGTAGGTTAACCTGAGATAGGGTTTTCTTTCTGCACAACGGAACTCACTCCTATGGATGGAAATCTTACTCACGTTCCTATGATTATACCTGTTATTTATTATTTGAGTTTTTCTGTCAAATTGAAATTCAAAAACGAATGGAGTCCTCGGCTCAACTAATGCCAAGGTTAACACCTTCAGCACAATATTTCACTCATACTTTATTTTTACTACCATAACAAATTGATCATACGAACTTCAAATCATCAAAAAAATAATACATTGAACTTATGGTTAAGGGACCACATACTAAACATCATAGGTGTAACAATTATAAGGTGCAGTCCTCACTAAGGGCCATTAAAAGAGACAGGCAAAGGGGAAAATTATTCGGCTAAGGTTTTTGTGGGGGTCCTGTCCCTCGGTTTAGTGCAGTTTGTTATCTAATTTAGTACTTCCTCTCTTAAATACTACACACTCAAGAATTTGTGACGCGAACAAACTAGTCAAGCAACCTTTTTAACAGGCAATTGCTTTGAAACAAGCGGTTCTCACTCCGTGTTCAATATTTAAACTTTAGTTTTTTTGGGGTTTAGGGGCAAAAAAAGGTACCTAGGTTAGGTTAAGCATTTAATATAATGCGCTCTGGGCACCCCCTTTCATATTTCTTTGTGGTAGTTTCATAATCTTGTAACTAAAGTATTATATTTTCATCATATTTTGTTTTATTTCATGATCATATTTCATTCAGTTATCGGGTGTGTAGTACCTAATAGAGAAGTACCTTTAATTTATATGAATCTGGCGACAAATAATGAAAATGAATTTATTTTATTTATTTTTTATTTTATTTTCGGCTAAAAAAATGCAAGTGAATTCTAGCTTACGAATGTATCAAACAGTTCGTAGTAACGAACTGTAAGGAGCGACCCGGCTCAATAGTAACCAAAACTCTAAAAAATGGAATTCTGATACTAATAGATACATCAAAAGAATCAAATTTTAATGCTGATTTCAAATATATAAGTTCCATCAAGTTTAGTCTTACCCGTCAAAAGTTACCCGAGAAAAACTGCCCAATTTTCGAAAAAAGGGGAAAACACCCCCTAAAAATTATAGAACCTTAATGAAAATCACACCATCAGATTCAGCGTATCAAAGAACCCTACTATTAAGGTTTCAAGCTCCAATCTGCAAAAATGTGGAATTTTGTATTTTTTGCCACAAGAAAGATCACGGATGCGTGTTTATTTGTTTTTGTTTTTTTCCAGGGGTGATCGTATCGACCCAGTGGTCCTAGAATATCGTGGGAGGGCTCATTCAAACGGAAATTAAAAGTTCTAGTGTCCTTTTTAAGTGACCAAAAAATTTAGGGCAACTAGGCCCCCTCCCACGCTCATTTTGTTTCCAAAGTCACCCGATCAAAATTTTCAGATAGCCATTTTGTTCAGCATGGTTCAAAATATAATAAATATGTCTTTTAGGATGACTTGATCCCCCAAAGCCCCCGGGGGGCGGGCTGAAAGTTATGAACTTTACCCAATGTTTACATATAGTATTGGTTATTGGGAAGTATACAGACATTTTCAGGGGGGATGTTTTATGGTAGGGGGGGGGGGGGGTCGGGAGTTATATGGGAGGATCTTTCCTTTGGAGGAATTTTCATGGGGTAAGGGAAATTGCTATGAAAGGGGCGCCGGATTTCCCAGCATTATTAAAGAAAAAGATCAGAAATTAAATTAAAAAAACATGTTTTTCAACTGAAAGTAAGGAGCAACATCAAAACTTAAAACGAACAGAAATTATTACGTATATGATTGGGTTCGCTCCCTAGTCAATACCTCACTCTTTAAGGCAAAGATTTTTTAGTACTTTCATAACAGCTATTTATTCTAATTAACGGCCTTTGTGATTAAGGGGTCATTTTTAAAGAATTGGAACAAAATTCGAACTTTAGCGTAAAAAGAGGTATTGACTAGAAGGCGAACCCCCTAGTATACGTATTAAAAATATATGAATATAGAAGTTCGTTACGTAAGTTAATTCGTAAGTTACGTATATTTATTACTAATAAAAACGTTCGTAAATAAAACTTAACAACTTTCGAAAAAGCCATTTAACCAAATAAAAGTAAAATTAATATGCAAATTTTGTTTTAATTATTCATGTACGGTGAACCAAAATCAAAACCTGCATTAATTCAAAAACGTTCAAAAATTAAATAAAAAAAAAGTTTTTTAACTGAAAGTAAGGAGCAACATTAAAACTTAAAACGAACAGAAATCATTCCGTATATGAAAGGGGCTGTCCCCTCCTCAACGCAATAAAAAGTTCAGCGTGACCGTGTCAGACCGTGTCAAGACCGTCTTTTCCTGGCCATAGAGCCTTACGGGGGAGAATATATTGAAGCATTTGTTTTCATGTGTGATTTACCGTTGATTTTGGTATTGGTTGATATTCATTGAAGCAAATATCAGGTATCTAACATTCATAAAATGTGTTTCTTCGATTTGATATTAGATGGCAAAATTATTTATGTAGAATTGATAAATTTTCGAAACTCGAATAGAGCGTGCATTTATAAACTACTACTTCTCAAATTGACGTTGATTATAAGTCACATTATCGTCATATAAGCTAAAAATAATTTTCTTAGGTAAATCTATTGTTTTGTCACCGTATCATTCAGTTGTTGCTTATATTGATTTTGTTGTTGTTGTTGTATCCCCCTTGTATCCCTGGTCATGGAGCCTTTCGAGGGGTAATAAGAGTATTGTATTTCAAATATGTATTTATTAGTGAATAAACTAAGCTAAACTAAAAACAATGAAACAAATCAAATTTCTTCTTCTAAGGCAGAAAAAAAGGTAAAATTATACTTTAGCTACTTTAGACGTAACACCTTTGAATTAGGTGTTGTTTTCTTAGACCAGACTGCCGTTCTAAGACGAACAAATAAACTTTCAAATGGGGATAAATCCATTTATTTAGACAGTGAAAAAAAAAACAGGTACAAAAGTCCAGATATTTCGAAAACATATACAGCGACCGTCTTCAGTAGAAATACCGAAATATCTGGACTTTTGTACCTGTTTTTTTTTCACTGTCTAAATAAATGGATTTATTCCCATTTGAAAGATTATTTGTTTACTTTAGCTACTTTTGGCGATCTTGCAAAGGGGTTAGGTTAGGAAAATGAAACTTTCAGGGATTGGTCTACAGGCTAAAGTCTGTCCCGGGAAGATTCCACCCGCGCTGGTGTCCATGGGTTGGAGGCTGGGGACGGTAGGCCTACCAAATACTGGCTATATTTGGAAAAGTGTTGAACGAAGAATCGAATGGTATTTGTCTTTGGTAAAAAAAAATGAAATAAGGCATATAAAAAATTATAAACATATTAATAAAAATAAAAATTCATTAAAAAAACGCATAACCGATGCAGGTAACAGGGGATAGTAGCAGCTCCACACAATGAAACATGTTAATAATATAAAAATTATAGGCCTACCATTAGGTTCCTTTTATGCCCTTTCCAAATATCATTGCTGCTATTGCAACAATGAACTAAACTACTCCCCCCTCAATCCCAGCTGATGATCCCGGATATATCCCTAGGATATATATAAAACTAAAAAAAAAAAACCAAAAACACTAAAACAATGAAATTCTTACTTTAAAGGGTATTAGTCAAGAATAATGGATGTTCAAAAGGAGACAAGCTAGAACAAATTGGGTTTTTAATTTCATTGCAAATTTTGGATTGCTAATTTTACGCTCATGTTTATGGTTTTGTTCGCGCTTTTTACAATTCACCCCTAGCCCTCCCCCCTCATAGTCTCATATAACCCTAGGCTGCCCAAAAAAATAACATAGTAATTGATGAAATGAAAACTGATTCAGAAACAGATAAAAAGAAAAAAGGGGATATTTTCCATTGTACGTATACCACTGCTAAAATTCACAAGCCTTTCCGTCGTAAATAAGCCCAATATTTAAGTTAGCTACCTGCTTAACTCGATGAAGGAGGCCAAAACTCGGCCATATTGCGCAAAATTTCCTCAATCAGATCCTTTCCTTCGTGTGTCCGTCGCCACACAAATTCCGCGTCTTCTACGGCAGTGTTTAGCCCTCCAATTTGAATAGGGTTGCGTAGTAAATTGTCGGCACAAACTTCCCGCATATAGTTACTCCAACGAACAGTGGTGTTATGGTTAATTTCTAGTTCTCGTTCACAAAACTGTATTGTTGTTAGTTTCCTCGACCAACAGTAAATGAAAAGCAAAATTTTACGGAATGGGAGTTTTGAACCGGTGAAAAAAGTGTTAAC
Organism: Artemia sinica; assembly: GCA_027921565.1. Classification (NCBI taxonomy): domain Eukaryota; kingdom Metazoa; phylum Arthropoda; class Branchiopoda; order Anostraca; family Artemiidae; genus Artemia; species Artemia sinica. The sequence continues at coordinate 52,140,840 of CM051273.1, forward strand.
ACAAATCCCGGGTCTCACGGCACAATTTTCACGACACACATTTGGAATAAACCCACTTCAACAAATTTACGTTTAGAATCATTTCGTGGCTGCGGGCACATTTTCGAGGGTTATGCAAAATACATTACTCCTGAAAAAAAACTTAATAGCGTCTTCTTCACTTCTGTAGCTATCTGCTAGACGAAGGAAGTTCATAACACGGCACAAACAGACTCGAATAAGCAACGAACAGGTAGCCTACTGGCCCTCGACTGGCTCAGCCAGCGTGTTGGTACATGCCTCGCCTATCGCGTAGGTAAAGATAGCAATGAAGGCAATAAGAAAGCCATTAAAAAATACATTTTAAATAGTGGTATATATATATAACGGAAAAAAGGGAGATATGAAATTGACCATTGGTGCATATCAAAAAGTAGGAATGCCATCCGGTGAATATTTCACTGTTCATATTATTGACTTACGAATAAAGTGAATATACCGCTCGATGCCTTTTTTATGCTCTTTCTAGATACAATAATCACTTTTGCCGAAAATGAATTTTATTCCCAGCCCTATACATACCAATTTGGGGTATATATTTGCACATTAGGGGGGAGGGGTGGAAGTAAAGTTTATTTGTGATGAAAATGAGAGGTAAGTTTAAACTTTTGATATATATACATATAGGGGTGGGGGTTAAATTCATTAACGGCAAAGTGATTAATATATTTGCAAAAAGCATAAAAAAGGTATCGAGTGGTATGTTCACTTTATTCGTAGCCCAAGACAATAATATGGATAGCGAAATACCTGTCATCCTTTTGGTTAGTTTTTCATATATCTTAAGCCTATACGAGACCATTAGAATGATATGAGGATAAATTATCAAAAACGCGAACAAAACTATATAAATGAACACTGAACCAGCAATTAAAAAAATTCTCTCTTTGTTCTAGTAGGGTAAAAGACCAGTATCCAATTGAGCAAAATTATGTAAAACTTAAAACCTCATATCTTGTTATCAAATTAGAGTTGAAAAGGTTTGTATAGGCCAATGAATAGCTAAAAATCCAAGCTATGCAACAACATGGTTATTATTAAAATTATTTAAGATCATTCACTGAAAATGATTAGTTTATTGACTTACCTAGAAAGACCTCTTTTTGGAAATACCAATTATCCTATTTTGATGTAAATATCTTTTTAGTGTTTCAGTTTTATTCACATATTAATAGAAAGCTGATTGTCTTCTGATTCTAAAAATATATATTTTATTTCTTGATTTTTATTCTATAAATCACAAATATTAAATATATATTTCTTTCATTTCATTTGCTTGTCAAAACAGAGACCACACATTGGATTTATGATGACAAATTACTCCCACTGGGCTGGCTCTAGTGAGAGATGATTGGGTCTACACTTGCATTGTGTCATACTGTAGTAAAAAAGGGGCAGTCCAAAAACCCATTGCTATTTTTCCAAAATGCCAAAGAAAAGTGGTCTTTCCCAAAAAGAGGTCTTTTACCCTAGCCTTTGTCTCCTTTTGAACAGCCGCTATTCTAGACCTTCACTCGACAGAGTAGCATACGCAGCACGTTTCTAGGCTACTTAGACCTAGCCTAATTATACTAGGCTATCATGATTGATTCCATTGTTAGGCATACTCGAAATTTTAAATAGGCAAGGCTAGGCTGTTATAGGTTTATCAGACTCAATACTATTACAATATCTGGGACAACAGGGTGGTGGGACCACTGGCGGATCCAGAGGACCGGGGGAACCCCGGGCTCCCCCAAATTTTTCTGGCGCCCTCATTCCTTGTTTTTTTCTGTTTTCACTCTTTTTTTTAAAATAGACTTGTGGTTTCGGAGATGAATTTTAGCCCCCATCCCTATATATACCAATTCAGGGTATATATTTGCACATTAGGGGGTGGGGGAAAGTTTAAACTTACCTCTCATTTACATAAGAAATAAAATTACCCCCACCCTCCTAATGTGCAAATATATACCCTGAATTGGTATTTATAGGGGTGGGGGCTAAAATTCATTTTCGACAAAATGATTAGGCCTATTATATTCGTAGAGCATAAAAAGAAGGCATCGAGTGGTATATTCACTTAACTCGTAACTCAATAATATGATTTGGTAAATATTTACCGATTTTACTCTAGATCTGCCCTTGGGTGGGGTGCATTGTCAGACTTGGGGTGCAAATAGGACACTTGGAAAGAGCATAGGCTATAATTAGGAATTTATGGTAGGCTACTACTTTTGTTGGTTTAGCATGTTTCCTTCAAAAATGGCCAACGAATATATATTTACCCCAAATTGTTGAAATAAATAAGAATCGTACCTTGAACTGTTTGGCCTGATGTATCCTCTTCCGACGGTTCAGAATTACTATTTAAATTCAGCCTTCTTTTGGACACCTTTCGCTTTCTTCTCACTATAAATAATACCGTATGTAGCAAGAATTAGTAACACATTATAAATTCATAATTAACCCTTTTTTGAATATTATTTCTTCAAAAAACTTGAGTTTTCATAATAATTTCTAGGCTAACATATTATCCGCTCTTCACCGACGTAACGGAAAAACCGCACTGGGCTGACCCGCAATAAGCGGGCTGGAGAAAAATCAATAAATCAGCCCGCGGTTCAGACGATTCTTTGTCCTCAGACGCTATGAAGATACTAGTTTAGTTTTATTTCTTGAAAATAAAGCTTTTGCTGCATAAATTCATTTAGCATCGTTACGATAAATTGTAAATGGTGCAGACTGACAGGGGCGAATCTCCAGCATTTAATTGGGGGACAAGAGGGGTACATATCCGGATAGTCAAGGGGCGTGGGATATATAATATTTTTTCTCTACATTATTGGGGGGACAACTGCCCTCCCCCCAAAAAAAACCGACTCGTGCACTAAACCTAAGGGGAATCAGGCATTCTTCTTGGATAGGGGAGGGGGCTCCTGATCAATCTCTTTGTCTGCAAACGAAGAAGACAGGCACACAGGATTTTTTCGGGTGGGGGTTAAATGGCAAAAAAAATCCGGTGGGTCTCGTACCGGATAATCTGAATAAGAAGTGCCTAGAATTTCAGAAAATATATGACTGTTGAAGGGGACCCCCTGTGTACATTCTGGGCTACAAAGATACTAGTTTCGTTGATAAGCGTTTTCTATTTAGCATCGTTACAAGTATTGTAAATAGCGTAGACAGGTGCACTAAGCCTAAGGGTGGAGGGGAATTGGCATTTCCGGATGCGGAGAAATCCGGATCAGTCTTTTTTGACCAAACAGGCACGTACACAGGATTTATTTTGGCGGTGGTGGAATAATAAAGGAAAATCATGTGATTGTCGATAATAAAAACTAATTTTCATAAGTTGAATAAGGAGTGGCTAGAATTCTATGACATTTTTGGTTACCGAGAGGAAAACATTGGATTCGTTCCGGGTAACAAAGATACTAGTTTCATTGAGTTTTTTCATCAAAACAAAAGCGCTTTGTTTTATTAGGGGTTGTTTCAACCCCACACCTGTAGATCCAAATTCTCGAGTGTGTACTGGCTAACAGATAAGTACCAAGAAATGTATTATCTCTCTGAAAAAACATATTTAATCAACCGTGTACGCTAATCTTACCAGGGTATTAACAAATCCTGGATTTTAGGAAGAGGGACTTGCAGGCTAGAATTTTCATTCGTTTTTTATTAGATATATTCGTAAGCTAGAATTCACTTGCATTTTTGTAGCCGAAAATCAAATCAAAAATAAATTCATTTTATTATTTGTCGCCAGGCTCATATAAATTAAAGGCACTTCTCTATTAGCTACTGCACAATCGAGAATTGAAGCTTGGTTAATGCTAATGAAATAAAACAAAGTAAGATGAAAATATAATACTTTAGTAACAAAATTATGAAAACTACCACAAAGAATTACGAAAGGGGGGCGCCCAGAGCGCATTATATTTAATACGTAACCTAACCTAGGTACCTTTTTTGCCCCTAAAACCTAAAAAACTAAAGTTTAAATATTGTTCACGGAGTGAGAACCCCCTGTTTTAAACATGGGCGTCCATTAGGGGGGCGCCCCCCCCTGGCTGAATGACGGTGTCATATATTTGTATTAATTAAAAAAAAACTTTCCACTGAATAAGTTTTCAAAGAAAAGTAGAGGTCTATTAAGTCAAAAATGGCCAGAAATAAAGTCAAATAATCTTCCAAGCGTAAAACTACCATATATCACAATCAACAATTAAATGAAACTCAAAAGGAAAATAAATTATAATAAATAGCCGAGTCAAACTCAAAACGAGCCAAAATTAACATAACTAGGGCTGACAACCCCCATGGCTTCTCAAGACCAGAACATAACTTAGGCTTTACGAAAAAAAAAAAAAAACAACAAACAAATGACTGTGGATTGTCAGTTTGATATACCTATAAACTCAAAACGAAGTGCCGACTAGACCAGGTAAGCCCTCCCTTCAGCCTATGGGCGCTAATGGTAGCGTAGAACATTTACAAGTTAAATTTTCACCAACAATTTGTGTTAAAAAAAAGGAATAAGAACCTTTGTTGAACTGGAAAGTCTTAGTGTTAGGCAAATGAAACATTTCGGAACAGACCAACAACCTACACTGGGACGGAGTAAGATCTTCTGAAATTACTGTCATACCCTTCATCCAGATTTTTTAACCAAATGTTTAGCCTACTTAGGTGAAAAAAGGTCTTGTGAATTAAGTTAAACATACTAAAACAAAGGTATAGTTTATTTTCCTTTCTTTTCTATTTCGGCACTCAAGAAAGTAGGCAAATTTAGGGCAACAGGGGGGGGGGATTAAACAACGGTAACAAAAACGAGATAATATGCAGGCACTATCGAAACGGTTTCCAGGATATGATCTAGATCCTATGCCAATTTCTTTTGAAGTTGTCAAAAACCCTTCCATACCCTGTCATACCCTTCATCCAGATTTTTTAACCAAATGTTTAGCCTACTTAGGTGAAAAAAAGGTCTTATGAATTAGGTAAAAGATAATAAAACAAAGGTATAGTTTATTTTCCTTTCTTTTCTATTTCGGCACTCAAGAAAGTAGGCAAATTTAGGGCAACAGGGGGGGGGGATTAAACAACGGTAACAAAAACGAGATAATATGCAGGCACTATCGAAACGGTTTCCAGGATATGATCTAGATCCTATGCCAATTTCTTTTGAAGTTTTTCATATAATTTTTAAAACATTACAACTTCTAAGTTAGAAGCAGGAAAGGAGTGGATACAGGATTTTGAAAACATCTTGCTAAACCCTAATTCGGAACATAAGACTCAGGTTTGAAGGTTCCACCTACCTAGCACAGAGTTGTTTTTTTCAGTTAGTTGAAAAATTCAGTTTGTTGAAAACTTTATCGTTAGGAAAAGGAAAGGGGTGAGGTGCATGAGACAAATCTTTCCAGGCTCACAGGTTGACATTCCAGGCATTATATTTTCTTTCAAGTTAGTAAAGGTATTGGTTAATAAAACGTTAGTTTATTTTGCTTAAAAAAAGCTTATTTTCGTTAGTTTTTAAATTTAATGGATTTAATTTATTCTAGTTAAGAAATAATTTAAAAGTAATTTAATAAAAGGAAAAACTGAAAAGGTAAAAACATATTCTTTGAAATAATCATCTCTTGGTTGATAAAATGTTAAACAATTTCGGTACTTATATATTAGAGCGACCACACTCAAGGATTGAAGTTAGGTTAATCCTAATGAAATATACCAAAATATGATGAAAATATAACACTTTAGTAACAAAATTATGGAAACTACAACAGAGCATTATGGAAAGCAGGCCACCCAGAACACATTATATTAAATACCTAAACTAACTTAACTACCTCTATATATTAAATATTAAACAGTTCGTGTTAACGAACTGTAAGTAAGGAGTGACCCGGCTCAATGGTAACCGAAAGTCTAAAAAGCGGGATTTTGATACCAATAGATACATCAAAAGAATCAAATTTTAATGCTGATTTCAAATGTATAAGTTTCATCAAGTTTAGTCTTACCCATAAAAAGTTACGCACCTGAGAAAATTTGGCCGATTTTCGAAAAAAGGGGGAAAGACCCCCTAAAAGCTATAGAACCTTAATGAAAATCACACCATCATATTCAGCGTATAAGAGAACCCTACTGTAGAGGTTTCAAGCACCTATCTACAAAAATGTGGAATTTTGCCAGAAGAAAGATCGCGAATGCGTGTTTTTTGTTTGTTTGTTGTTTTTTTTTTCCCCAGGGGTGATCGTATCGACCCAGTGGTCCTAGAATATCTTGGGAGGGCTCATTTGAATGGAAATTAAAAGTTTTAGTGCCCTTTTTAAGTGACCAAAAAAATGGAGGGCAACTTGGCCCCCTCCCACGCTCATTTTTTTCCAAAGTCACTCGATCAAAATTTTGAGATAGCCATTTTGTTCAGCAAGGTAGAAAATATGATAATTATGTCTTTTAGGATGACTTAATCCCCCGAAGTCCCCGGGGGGAGGGCTGAAAGTTATGAACTTTACCCAATGTTAACATATAGTATTGGTTATTGGGAAGTATACAGACGTTTTTAGGGGGTTGATTTTTTCTGGTAGGTGGGGGGGGGTCGGGGGTTATATGGGAGAATCTTTCCATGAAGGAAGTTTTCATGGGGGAAGGGACATTGCTATGAAGGGGTCACCGGATTTCCCATCATTATTAAAGAAAAAGATCAGAAATTAAATTAAAAAAAAGTTTTTCAACTGAAAGTAAGGAGCAACGTCAAAACTTAAAACGAACAGAAAATATTACGTATATAATTGGGTTCACCCCCATGTCAATACTACGCTCTTTAAGCCAAATATTTTTTAGTACTTTCATGAGAGCTATTTATTCTAATTAACGGCCTTTGTGATTAAGGGGTCATTTTTAAAGAATTGGAACAAAATTCGAACTTTAGCTTAAAGAGCAAGGTATTGACTAGGGGGCGAACCCCCTAATATTAAAAATCTATGAATATAGAAGTTCGTTACGTAAGTTAATTCGCAAGTTACGTATATTTATTACTAATAAAAACGTTCGTAAATAAAATTAGACAAGTTCCGAGAAAGCCATTTAACCAAATAAAAGTAAAATTAATATGCAAATTTTGTTTTAATTATTTATGTAAGGTGAGCCAATATCAAAACCTGTATTAATTCAAAAACGTTCAAAATTAAATAAAAAAACGAACAGAAATTATTCCTTATATGAAAGGGGCTGTCCCCTCCTCAACGCCTCGCTCTTTACGCTAAAGTTTTTTATTGTTTAAAAAAAATAGAGTTGTTTGAAAGTCAAACTTTAGCGTAAAGAGCGAGGCGTTGAGGAGGGGACAGCCCCTTTCATATACGGAATAATTTCTGTTCGTTTTAAGTTTTAACGTCGTTCCTTACTTTCAGTTAAAAAAAACTTGTTTTGTTTTATTTAATTTAATTAAAATATGCCTGCATAGTAGTGTATCTCACTCAGGCTAAACTAATTATCTCCGAGTGCACTCAAGAAACCGATTTTACAACAGATCAAGAACAATAGTGTGGTCGCTATAATACATAAGTACTGAAATTTCGTTTTAAGAAAAAGTACCGAAAGGGTACTTGTGTCTTAAAGCCACCACACTCAGAGATTTTGTATCACGAACATAAGACAATAACCGGTTTTCATGGTCTTTATACCAGACAATATTAGCTTCGGCTCGGTGGGAAACTGCATTGCATTGTAGCTATACTTTAATTGAATATTTAACTGGTATTTTGGTTATGTTAGATTAGTTTAGGTTACGTAGTTAATATAATGCGGTCTGGGAGGCCCCCATTCCATAATTCTTTGTTGTAGTTTCCATAATTTTGTTACTAAACTATTATGTTTCATCATATTTTGGTATATTTTATTATGATTAAGCTAAATTCAATTCTTAAGTATGTGCTACCCACAGTTTATAGAATTATCCAGTAAGTTTATCGCAGATCATTTCTGCTCTTCATTCTCGGTGCGAACAAAAAGCTCTTCCCACTTCTTTCTGCATTAGCGGGTTAGTGAGTTTTCGTCAATCAATGAGAAATGGTTACAAAGTGCATTATTCGTAATTGCGAAAACAGAAAAAAACTTGGTGAGCCAGCCAAGTGGTTTGCAAGTGTCCCATCTCACAGGTATGACTTAATTTTTATACAAATTATGACTTAATCTATTATTTATATATAGTGGACTTAACTGATTGGCATATTTAGAATTTCTAAGAAAAGAGGCGGGGGGTTCGTGAAATTTGTGAAAATAAGGATTTTTTTTCTTCTAATAACTGGTGGAATAGGTGTGATGGTTTCAGGGGCGAATCCAGGATTTTTTTAGGGGAGGGGGCGCAAAGTAGGTTGATCCGACAAACTTACGTTACGAGCAAGTTTAATTAATGCAAACTTGCGTTAATTAGGTAAATTACACTACTTTAGACTACTTTACGGGGGTAACCCTCGCCCCCCCCTCTGGATCCGCAACTGGATAGTTTATCATTTTTTTTTTCACGTCGTGAAATTTATTTTCTCAGATTGTAGTTACTGTGATATTTGAAAAGTCTAGTTACCTGTTTTGGCGGAGAGCCTAGATAGGACTAGTTTTGTTTTCAATCAATGTTTTCATATGAAATGGGCAGACCTTTCCTGAACTTTAAACAATAAACACCTCTGTTTGAAAATCTTTGCACTTTCTGAATTTAGATAGCGATAAGGGTTCCTGATTGAAACCAATTTTAGGACTTGGGTTCTAATTATTGGTTGTTGTGGTAAAAGTTGCCGCAATAGCCCTATCCAAGAAAATACCAAACGTCTGTTAAGAAGTGTTTTTCGTAAAATTCTTAGGGAATTTTCAGAAAATTGAAGGAAATCACACATTTTAGTGACAGATCAAAAATTTTACTGGGCTTTACGCTAGAAAAGCTCCTATTATAGAATATTCTTCCAGTTTGTTTACCAGAAAATAAATAAAATGCATTTCTTACTGCTGAGTCTGTATAATCTTAGACCTTTTCCGGCACGATTTCCAAAATATTTCTAAGACTTTTTTCTAACGGGGAACTATAAGAAATAATACATTTTTAGCTATACATTTCAAAGATTTCAGCCGCTAAATTTTACGTTTGATTTTCCAGGGCAACAGAATGGCTAACAGCGTGTGGCCGGGAGGATATTTTGAGAAAACCCGATTTTACTACTTATATAAAGAAGTATGCCAATGTATGCAACCGCCATTTTGGCCCACCAGAACTTGTTTGTGAGGAAGAGGGTCTTCACAGCAGATGTCGGAAAGTTAAATTCAATGCTATACCATCTCTGCTCTTACCCAATAATCCAGAGACTATCGAAGGCCAGAGGCTGTTTTCTGCAAGTGACTGTGTTGTGAGGAAGGAGTCTAAGACAATAAAAGAAGGTGTCAAAGTAACCTTAAGTGATGCTATGGTTGTAATTCCGAAAAGTCACAAGCTGAATGAAGTTAATTTTACTTTCGTCCCTGCCTTAGAAACCATTAACGAAGAAGAAAATGTGTCCCATCCTTCAGAGATAACTGATTCTTCTAAGCGAAATAGTTATTTGCGTACGCTTTCTAGCTGTTCCTTCGTCGCAACTCGTAATTTGAATCCAGAAGTTTCCCCGAAGGACCAAACCGGGCACGCCATTCTTCAGGACTGGGTAGAGCTCACGAAATCAGTGATGGCCTTGCTAGACCGGGAAGAAAGAGGCTTTTTCGTAACGGCAAGAGACACGCTCTTGCCTCATATAACCAGTTTGATGCAACTCCTAGGAAACGTAGAGTCCCCACAATATGAAAATGAAGATATCTGTGAAAAATCCGTCTTTACAACACCAAAAAGAAAAGACCCCGTGACGAACAAAACTCCCCCTTACCTAAAAAAGTCAAAAGGTTGTCTGACAAGCTGCCTCAGAACTCAACAGATGGAAAATTAGGGATGGGGGAGAGGGTAGAAATGGAGTGCACGGAGCAGTTTTCAAGCTCGAATAAGAAAATGATACAAAGTCAAGTCATGTCAAACCAACCAAAGTCAGTCAAAGTCAAATCAATATCAATAAACAGATGTGAAAAGTGGAAGTGACTATATTTAATTTAGCTGCAAGTCTACATTCATGCCCGCCACGTAATTTCCCTTTGAGAAAAAAATTGATAAAACTTTTAAAACTGAAATATCAATGCGAAGCACCAAATATCATAATCAAATATCATCGCTTTATGGCATTGTTCAAATAAAACTTATTTTTGTATTGATTATCGTCGTAAATTTATTCTTTGTCTTTCTTTCCATTCTTAAACCAATGTTATATTTACCTTTTGCATTATTACAGCCCACTATATATACATTCATATAAATTTATATGCAGTGTTACCGCCATACCAATTATTCTCCTTTCCTTTTTTATTCTTTAATAATAATTTCTGGTCGTTTTGAGTTTGAATTATTGTAGGCTTCTATTTCTACGAATCTTAAGTTTAATATGGCCTTTACTTTTCTTTAAAAAAAACTTTCTTTTTCGTAAAGTTTTCGTAGTGTATATATATATATATATATATATATATATATATATATATATATATATATATATATATATATATATATATATATATATATATATATATTTATGTCGGCGCGTACAAACAGCTCCTCTCATTTGATCTGCCATCAGCGGTCCAATTACCCTGGAACACGTATTTTGGCAGAAACTTTCTCAAAATGCCTTTGAAACCAACTTGAGACTTCGAAACCTATTTTTAATTCCTAAAAACATCTAATAATAATATATATATATATATATATATATATATATATATATATATATATATATATATATATATATATATATATATATATATATATATATATATATATTATATATATATATATATATATATATATATTATATATAATAACATTACACTACTAACTACCGATTTTCATGTATGTATTGGAATAAATTAATTTAAAATTAGTTTCTTCAAAATTAGTGTTCCAACGTTGAAGCCAAGTTTCGCGTCCAAGAGAAATCTGACTTGTCTACCCGTGAAAAGATCTGATGCCGCTTATGTTTTTATCTGCAAAAAACGTTCTCTGGAGCACTCGCACCCCGGTCCGGGTTTTTATAATGGGTGAGATAGGGAATGATCATACTGCTAATTCTATAAAGTGTGATTTCTACTTAATGAATGAACTGCTACTTATACTAACATCTTATTAGCTACATTACCAAGCACCTGAGACCGAAACTACTGCACACACTCCTCCTTCGTTCCAGTTTAACTAGTATAGCTGAACTAATTAGATCAATACCTCCGGGCGAAAGCACTCTTGAATTAAAAATAAAACTACACAGCTTCAATCCCATTCCCTGCCTTAATTTCCCCAAAAGTAAAAAGGATTCCAACCCGAGTATTAAAACCGTCACCAGACGGTTGGGTATGTATGGGTATGTTGGGTATGTATTTCATGCTTGGGGTAAATATGCCTAGTGGTTTTTACGACAATGAAACAGGGTGCCGTGTGAAAAACTTGTAGAAAATGTTGTGACTAAAACACGTTACGTCCTTTTACCGTACAATATAACCATCAGGTTTTATATTGTTCGTATTGGCTACAAAATTAGCATAGCAACAATTGGTAAATAGAAGAACGTAACAATAACAATAATGTGAACAATAATGTGCTGACTTACGAAAATCCTTCGCAAAGATGTAAGAATGGATTGAAAGCCTATTTTTTGTAGGGAAATAATTTTCAAGTTATTACACAAGATCTGTGATTAATTTATCAATGTTTTGACTGTTGTTGAATAACTCTTTCAAAACAGGCCACTTTACTTTCATTTTCCCCCAAAGTACAAAGTTGAGCTAGAATAAGCAAGCAAAATAGGAAAAAATAATAGTTTTCTTTGAAACTTTACTCCAACTAGGATAATACATATATAATTGCTGTTTTCATACTTTCAATGACTCTGTTTTGCCACGACTGGCTGCCGAAGATTGTCCTTTTCGGCCAACCTTCTAGGGCCTAGCGAAAAGCAGGTCGTCCCAGAATGGGGTGGGAGGATTCCATTAGGAAAGATTTAAAGGAAATTGGAACTTCTTGGGGGGGGGGGGTGTAAAGAGGGAAGCTTTGAATAAATTGGGATGGAGAAGAAGCGTACGTATTTGTGATAGCCTCAGGCGGCTTGGTGCTCCGGTGACTTGTTAGCAGTAGTAGCAGTAGTTTCATTTAGGTTTTATAGAAGCCTTATAAAGACATATTATATCCAGTGATGAAATACATCTGTTAGGTATTGGGCCGAATAGTGGCCGGTGTTGGGCCATCGATATTTTTATCAGCGTCCTACTTTTCATCTTTAGAATATTTTGCAAAGCTTGTCATACCGGGAAAATAAAGGAAAGAGCCAAACAACCAAATAGTCAATGATTATGTGTGGGAGGGGGAGGAGTTTGGTAACAAGGGTGGCTATTACGAGGACAGGGAGGGTGCAATAGCGCTACCCTCACCCCCTTGGTTTTGAAAATACTTTTTATGCATTTCCATAGAATAAAATGGGAAAACAATATCCTTCCTAGATTTGTTAAAATACGCCATCCTAATTTTCATGAATCGACGCCCCTTTGTTAGATTCTATTAGTTATACATTTTCCTTTAACAAAAACTGAATTGATATTTTTATTGGTTTTACAAATATTTGATATATTTGATATCTGATTTCAATTAGAGACAAAATATAGAAACTAAATATATAAACTAAATATAAAAACTAAATATAGAAACTTAGTTTCGATATAAACTAAATCTGATGGTAATAGTTGCTTTTAACCTCTTAATCAGTTTATGGTTCTGCACTATTTATTCTTTTTTTAAGATATTTAACAAAAAATGATAAAATTTCAACGTATATTTTAGATACAATGGCAATTCTGGAGCACTCAAACCCAAATAGTTAAAGCTCTCTTAAACAGCATGTCATTTATTACTCTTTTAATTCTTTTAAGTGATTCAGTTTAAAATCTTTGTTTCTTTGGTTAGTCTTTTATCATTATTTCATCATAATTTCCATTATACTTTTGAGGGGTTTCTTTTGTTTCTTTTGTTTTAAAACGTGTCTTTAACTTGTCTTAAAAGAGGGGTGTTGTCGCCATTTTTTCCACTGCAATTAAAAAATCTACTAATATTTGATCTCTGGCAGAACTTTTTTCGTTTTTTAGAGACATCATATTGTCGTGCACAAAACAAGATTAGCTAAAAAGAAAAGATTAGCTAAAAAAAAGATTAACTAAAAAAAAGATTAGCTAAAAAAATATTAGATAAAAAAAAGATTAGCTAAAAAAAAGATTAGCTAAAAAAAAAGGTTAGCTAAAAAAAGATATATTCTACTTTCGAAATTTAAAGTCGAGGAGACACAAATTAAAAAGTGTGCTTTCAATGCGCCATCAATTGCTTCAGCCAAACACACATGTTTGGAAGAATAGGAAGATAAGTCTGCAAACCAAGATTAGAATATTAGAAACTACAGTGATGACAGTAGTCAAATATGGCTCTGAAGCATAGGCGCTTCGAAAAGCAGATGAAGATTTGCTAGATGTTTTCCAGAGAAATTGCTCTGGGTACCCGATTGTTCTGGTTACCCGACTGACTGACCATATTACAAATAATAGGCTGTACGAAAAATGCGGATCAATACCGCTCTCTAGGGCTATAATGAAAGAAAGGTTGAGGTGCCTAGGGCACGTTGTGCGGATGAAGGATGACAGATTGCCGAAGATTGTTCTTTTCGGCCAACCGTCTAGGGCTAAACGGAAAGCAGGTCGTCCTCGTCTGGGGTGGGAAGACGTCATAAAGAAAGATTTAAAGGAAATGGGAACTTCGTGGGAGGGTTGTAAAAAGGGAGGTTTTGAATAGATTGGGATGGAGGAGGACCGTACGTAGCTGTGTTTGCCTCGGGCAGCTTGGTGCTGCGGTGAGTTGTTAGTAGTAGTAGTAGTAGTCACCATTTTTCTTTCTTTTTTTTTTCTTTTTTTAGAGACATCATACTGTTGAGCCAAAAAAAAAGATTAGCACATCTTCCAATTTCGAATTTTTTTTTATATTTCGAATATAAATAACCAAATAAATTTTGTTAAGTAAAAAACGTAACAGAATGAATAAAAACAAATTTTGTATGCGCTATTTTAAGGTTTTTGTTTGTAACCCCCCCCCCCGAAAAAAAACTCGTAACAAAAATGAATATAAACAAATTTTGATGCGCTTTTTAAGTTTTTATACCCCCCGACCCCCCGAAAAAATTCGGTACTCTTGCATTATATGGGCCTTTCTAAAAGGTCAAGTATGGTTAATGTCAATGAAATAAAATAAAACAGGATGAATATATAATAGTTTAGAAACAAATTTGGGCTATATATTTGCACATTAGGGGGGGGGGGGGGGTAAAGCATAGCATATATTAAATACGTAACCTAACCTAACCTAGGTACTCCCCCCCAAACCCCAAAAAACAACATTTTAAATATCGTATACGCATTAAAAACCACGCTATGCATTGTATTACCCAATAGCGGTTAACCCGTCAAAAACAAGTTTTTCGTGACTGGTTTCCTTGTAAAGGCCCATATAATACAAGAGTACCAAAAATTCTTTTGCTGGACTTCTATTTCGTTTATATTGTATATATTTTTATCGGTTACCATTTTCTTTCTTTTATATATATATATATATATATATATATATATATATATATATATATATATATATATATTATATATATATATATATATATATATATATATATATATATATATATATATATATATATATATATATATATATATATATATATATATAATTTTGTTTGTTATATTTCAGCGTTGTATCTATATCGTTTATATCGTATATTTTTGTATCGTTTATATTTCTTTAATTTACTTTATATCTTTGCAACGATAGCAATAACCCAGTAAAGAGTGAACTCCGGGCAAAAGTAACCGGAAGTTCATAGTAGAAAGGGGGGTGCTACTCGTGACCCTACACCATATATGGGCATAGAGTCCCTAGGGAGAACACGTGGTTAATCGGTCAATGACCTCTTTTTCCAAGGTCGATTTATTTGTTGTTGTTTTGGCCAAGTGCATGCTCGGAGCGAATGTTGTGATCCAGAAATAGGAAACAGTATTTGTTATTGTTGTTTTGGTCAAGTGCATGCTAGGAGCGAATGTTAAGAGTTTCCAGGAATAGGAAACAGTATTTGTTGTTGTTGTTTTGGCCAAGTGCATGCTCGAGGCGAATGTTATGATCCGGAAATAGGAAACAGTATTTGTTGTTGTTGTTTTGGTCAAGTGCATGCTAGGAGCGAATGTTAAGAGTTTCCAGGAATAGGAAACAGTATTTGTTGTTGTTGTTTTAGCCAAGTGCATGCTCGAGGCGAATGTTATGATCCAGAAATAGGAAACAGTATTTGTTGTTGTTGTTTTGGTCAAGTGCATGCTAGGAGCGAATGTTAAGAGTTTCCAGGAATTAGGAAACAGTTAGATCACGTGTTTGCTTCTCAGCCAATCAGCGAGTCGGATACATCCCGCTTCTCAGCCAATCAGAGGGCTGGTTACATATTAGCGGCGGAGGTTTTCAGAGAATATGAGGAAAGGATTTTTACTATAGTTTTATTAGTCTGTGAATAGAATTCACTAAGTTTTTAGTTAGCAGTGTGATAACATGAGTGAACAAGTTGAGTTAGAAATATCCTTTTATTGCAACTGTTCTATTTGTAAAGGACATTTTCATGATTTTGAACATTCTCATGAACATACTGCATGTTTAGAAGGCATAGAGGCACAGATAGATGAGAAGAATCTGGAGGAAATGAGAAGAAAAATTATATGTGATATGGAGAGAAATTTATACCGATTGCAAGTAAGCTCACATAAAAGAAGGGTTGATATGACAGAAAAGGAAGATCAAAAGAAGAGACTGGGAAAAGAGGGCTTTCTCTTTAGTGTAAAAGACAGCAGTGAAAACCCAATGAAAAATGTATATAAAGCAAGATATAACTCGGAATATTATGATGAATATGTTCTAAGAGAAGAGAAAAAGCGGCCCTTTAAGAGACAACATAAGAGGTCATTCTACGAAATGGATTTTAAACAACGAAAACCGTGGTGGAAGAGTTCTCATATATGATTTAACGATAAATCTAATTATTAATATGTATAATGAGTTTTATATTGTAATCATACAATAAATTTGTTTGTATTATTTTAATTTTCGCATACTAGATATATATATATATATATAGAGTAAGGATACCATCAGAGACTTCTGTACAGGAATAGTTCAGTTTGATTAGATCACTCCATAGAGTATTATCAGTCCACAACCAAGTTTTCTATCAAAGATAACAAAAAATAACTCATTCTTCTAATCATTTACTCATCTGAAATATCAATATTTACAACGGTTTTTTAAATATAGAATGTCTGGCTCAGGTATCTCAACATCACTATCATTATACTCCACTACCACTATATCTACCAGAGGGGATGGTATACATTCAATCTCCGTATCATTTATTGATATATCGATTAAAGAGGGCATCTCCTCAAATAAATCTTCACGTACTCTAATTGGTGATAAACATGGTGCCAATCGCTCGTCATCTTCAACACACATTCAGCCTGAAGGCCCCCTCCTCACTAGATCCTCTGA
Organism: Artemia sinica; assembly: GCA_027921565.1. Lineage (NCBI taxonomy): Eukaryota > Metazoa > Arthropoda > Branchiopoda > Anostraca > Artemiidae > Artemia > Artemia sinica. Next base: position 52,157,593 of record CM051273.1, read on the forward strand.
CGTATGTGACAGACCATCCTCCTCCGTATAATGTACTTCTAGCACATCGTCAGTAGCATCAATTGGTGTACTAGTACGGAGAAGAAGCTCCTCCTCCTCAACTGTGAGCTCCCACTCGCTCCATACATCCTAAAAAGATTGAGAACACTATGATCAAAAAACTAGAGTTTACGGTCAAAAACCTTTATTAGTTCAGATTTTACGAGAATAGTTTATTTTCGAACCAAAGAAATGTATTTACCATAATTTTCTTACAAAAAAAACTAGAGTTCTGGTGCTGCGGTGAGTTGTAGTATTAGTAGTAGTAGTAGTTGAGCCAAAAATAACGACACTATTAAGATTTTGGATGAATTTATCTCTCTTTGGGCAACTAAATACAGTAACAGGATATGATAGCGTCAACAAAGTGAAAATCCGCATAAGAACTCCAAACAGCTTCGAGTTATATTTTTCTAACAGTAAATGCTTTTAGAAACGAACTAAAATTAACATTCTATCTCACATAAACTTTTTTAGTAAGAATCTTTTAGGAATGATTGGGTGGAAATTTGAGCTATGTCATCACATAGCAACAATAATTAGCAGCAGAAAACAATAATTAATTACTATTTTTTCCATCTACATAGAGATCCAGAATTTCTTAAGTGATTATTTGATGCAAGGTGTTTCAGATTTAATTGAAAAAAACTTTTTCGCTTGCTGACCAAAGATCTGCGTTGCGCAGGTACCAATATCCTGATTCAATGCCTTCGGCCGGGAGTGCAATGCGTGGTTGGGGGCAAATCATCTGACACTTCCCTTGTTTTCCCCCCAGATTTCTCTAGGTACCCATTTAGAGCTGGGTCGATTGTGGCTGAGCTTACAGGGTCACGCCATTTACCCCCGTTCCAAACCAAACAACCAGCGAAACCAGGACTCAAACTCCTGACCTCAGGATTTCAAGTCTGAAGCGCTAACCACTCGGCTAGGAATTGAAATGGGAAATCAATTCCCCCCCACCCCCTAAAAAATGGAGCCCATGAAATCATGAAGAAGGTAAATACGCCTATTTTTATAAGTATATGCTTTTGATGTTAATGAATTTGTAATCAAATTTAGAAATTAATTAATTGAATTTGTTTATTTGTGTAAATGATTTTTAAACAGTTTTTATTTTGAACTCTTTCCACATAGCAAATATTTTTCATAGTTAAGGGGGGAGGGGTACTGTCAGATATGGCCCACTGAGATTCATAACTATAATGACCTCATGAAAATAAGGCCCCACTTGACGGTTGTATATCTAATTTGGAATGGGGAGGGCCAGATCTACAGAATTGGTCTTTTTTTATAGCCATAGAATAACAGGCCCCCTCCCACATCACCTTTTTCCAAAATCGTCTAATGGGAGCCGTGGAGCCGAAGGCCGGCTGCGGGCGGGACCCACACCCCCGGCGCCGCAGACTGAAGGCAATATGCACTGAAGTTAATCCAATTTTTTAAAATTGGATTATTATTTACATGTGTCTAGTAGCATTTGGTTTACTCCAGATATCCTGAAAGTTCCAGCTAAATACAATCTAAAACATAACATAGTAGGTTTTGATTTTGTTGAAACAACCCCCTCAATTTCCACTATTTAATGCCCCCCTCCGACCCGCCTTCCAATACATTAACGATATTTTTGATATTTAAAGGAGACGTATTGTTCAATTTCAGTCTTAAAAATGAGATATTTCTGTAAAGTACTTAAGAAGCATTTGAAGCCAAATAGCATATATATGTATGGATATCATAACACATATTTTAAATACGATACTTAAAGAAATAAAAAAAAAACAATATTGAATATTAGCCGCGTTTGATATTTATTCAGAATTTTAATGGGGGGTAGCTTCCCCACCTCCCCAAAACCAAAACCCATTCCAATACATGAACGATATTTCTTATATTTAAAGGAGACGAATTGTTCAATTTTAGTCTTAAAAATGAGATATTTCTGTAAAGTACTTAAGAATCATTTAAAGCCAAATAGCCTATATCTGTATGGGTACCATAACACATATTTTAAATACGATACTTAAAGAAATAAAAAAAAACAATATTGAATATTAGCCGCGTTTGATATTTATTCAGAATTTTAATGGTAGGTAGCTTCCCCACCTCCCCAAAACCAAAACCTACTCCAATACATTAACGATATTTCATATATTTAAAGGAGACGTATTGTTCAATTTTAGTCTTAAAAATGAGATATTTCTGTAAAGTACTTAAGAATCATTTAAAGCCAAAGAGCCTATATCTGTATGGGTACATTAACACATATTTTAAATACGATACTTAAAGAATTAAAAAAAACAATATTGACTAGCTGCTACACTAAATCAAATATGAACAGAAATAATGTCGAATAATTATTCAAACGTAAATTTTTTGTAAACCTCTTTTTTCCACAAGAGGATATTTTTCAACTAAAAGTAAAGAGCTGCAAGACTAAATCAATGATGAACAGAAATAATGTCGAAAAATTATTCAAACGTGAATTTCTGTAAACTTATGTCCAATGATATATTTAATAGAGTGACAAAAACTTTTTACCACAAGAGGTTATTTTTCAACTAAAAGAAAAGAGCTGCTACACTATATCAAAGATGAACAGAAATAATGTCGAATAATTGTTAAAACGTAAATTTTCTGTAAACTTATGTCCAATGATATATTAGTTAGAGTGACAAAAACTTTTTCCACAAGAGGACATTTTTCAACTAAAAGTAAAGAGCTGCTACACTAAATCAATGATGAGCAGAAATAATGTCGAATAATTGTTATAATGTAAATTTTCTGTAAACTTATGTCCAATGATATATTAGTTAGAGTGACAAAAACTTTTTCCACAAGAGGACATTTTTCAACTAAAAGTAAAGAGCTGCTACACTAAATCAAAGATGAACAGAAATAATGTCGAATAATTGTTCAAACGTAAATTTTCTGTAAACTTATATCCAATGATATATTAGTTAGAGTGACAAAAACTTTTTTTCCACAAAGGAATTTTTTCAACTAAAAGTAAAGAGCTGCTACACTATATCAAAGATGAACAGAAATAATGTCGAATAATTGTTCAAACGTAAGTTTTCTGTAAACTTATGTCTAATGATATATTAGTTAGAGTGACAAAAACTTTTTTTACACAAGAGGATATTTTTCAACTAAAAGTAAAGAGCTGCTACACTAAATCAAAGATGAACAGAAATAATGTCGAATAATTGTTCAAACGTAAATTTTCTGTAAACTTATGTCCAATGATATATTTAATAGAGTGACAAAAACTTTTTTCCACAAGAGGATATTTTTCAACTAAAAGTAAAGAGCTGCTACACTAAATCAAAGATGAGCAGAAATAATGTCGAATAATTGTTCAAACGTAAATTTTCTATAAACTTATATCCAATGATATATTAGTTAGAGTGACAAAAACTTTTTTCCACAAGAGGTTATTTTTCAACTAAAAGTAAAGAGCTGCTACACTAAATCAAAGATGAACAGAAATAATGTCGAATAATTGTTCAAACGTAAATTTTCTGTAAACTTATGTCCAATGATATATTAGTTAGAGTGAAAAAAAACTTTTTTTCCACAAAGGAATTTTTTCAACTAAAAGTAAAGAGCTGCTACACTAAATCAAAGATGAGCAGAAACAAAAACACACACACACAAAAACACAAAACACACACACACAAAAACACACACACACACGCAAAAACACACACAAAAACAAACAAAAACACACACACACACACAAAACACAAACAAAAAAACACATCGAATTCGCGTTGGAGCTAGGTATTGAGTTATTGTTTGAAATTATTTCTTATAAACTATATCATTAGCTTAGAGCAGATCTTCATAGAAGGAAATGAAATGGAATAACCCTTTGAAAATCGAATTCACGTTTGAGCTTGGTATTGAGTTATTGCTTGAAATTAATCCTTATAAACTATATCATTAGCTTAGAGAAGACCTTCATAGAAGGAAATTAAATGTTCTAGTGTCTTTTTTAAGTGCTCGAAAGATTGGAGCTTACCCCTTACTTAAACCTCATGCTTTATACACTAATTTTTGTCTTTTTGTCACAATTCTTCAAAAATCTACTTCCAAAGGCCGTCGAATTTGAACGAGAAGCATTTTTTAAAGAGTTTTTAATACTATAGCGTAAAGAGTGTGGGTTGAGAAGGGGACAGTTCCCCTAAATACAGAATAATTACTGGTTGTTTTAATTTCTATGTTAATCATTACTTACAGTTGAAAAAATGCTGTTGTTTTTAAAACTATGATGAACGTAAATAGAGTTCAAAAATGATTTAAACTTAAAACGGTGTCTGATGAACGTATAGGCTTCGGATCTTTCTTTCTTTATTGACAAACCAGGCAAAGAAGAGAGAAAACGAAGCATCTAATCATTGTGTTTTATTAAATTTAAAACAGATTTTTGTAAGTGAAAGTAAGGAGTGACATTAAAAAAAAGATAGTATCAAACAAAAAGTCTTACAATGTTTGAGTTACTCATAGCAATTCTTTGTTTAACGAATCTTTAGTTCAATACAGACTGCTCTAATAAACAATAAACATGAACTTATATTGCAAAAGAAAGTAACGGTCCAACAACTAGATTAGTCTATGTTATTAAACAATTTGAAAAACATGCAAATGTCCCCTCTCACTATCATATAGAACTCTTCAGGATGAAACCATTATAAAAATCAGATAAAATATTATCTTTAATTCCCAGAGCAACTTATTTTTCGATCCAAATCTACGAGCCTGAGAAAATTAAAGTGTCAAATAATTGTTCAAACGTAAATTTTTTGTAAACTTATGTCTAATGATATATTAGTTAGAGTGACAAAAACTTTTTTTCCACAAGAGGATATTTTTCAACTAAAAGTAAAGAGCTGCTACACTAAATCAAAGATGAACAGAAATAATGTCGAATAATTGTTCAAACGTAAATTTTCTGTAAACTTATGTCCAATGATATATTTAATAGAGTGACAAAAACTTTTTTCCACAAGAGGATATTTTTCAACTAAAAGTAAAGAGCTGCTACACTAAATCAAAGATGAGCAGAAATAATGTCGAATAATTGTCAAACGTAAATTTTCTATAAACTTATATCCAATGATATATTAGTTAGAGTGACAAAAACTTTTTTCCACAAGAGGTTATTTTTCAACTAAAAGTAAAGAGCTGCTACACTAAAACAAAGATGAACAGAAATAATGTCGAATAATTGTTCAAACGTAAATTTTCTGTAAACTTATGTCTAATGATATATTAGTTAGAGTGACAAAAACTTTTTTTCCACAAGAGGATATTTTTCAACTAAAAGTAAAGAGCTGCTACACTAAATCAAAGATGAACAGAAATAATGTCGAATAATTGTTCAAACGTAAATTTTCTGTAAACTTATGTCCAATGATATATTTAATAGAGTGACAAAACTTTTTTCCACAAGAGGATATTTTTCAACTAAATGTAAAGAGCTGCTACACTAAATCAAAGATGAGCAGAAATAATGTCGAATAATTGTTCAAACGTAAATTTTCTGTAAACTTATGTCTAATGATATATTAGTTAGAGTGACAAAAACTTTTTTTCCACAAGAGGATATTTTTCAACTAAAAGTAAAGAGCTGCTACAATAAATCAAAGATGAACAGAAATAATGTCGAATAATTGTTCAAACGTAAATTTTCTGTAAACTTATGTTCAATGATATATTAGTTAGAGTGACAAAAACTTTTTTTCCACAAAGGAAACAAATCCACGGGACACTGTCCCACAACCCTCGGGGCGCGGGAACCCCCCCCCCCTATTACCCAGGGCTGCAGGCCGAAGATCGGCCACGGACCAGGATCCCCCACCCCAGGGGCCACATGCCGAAGGCCGGCCGCAGGCGTCACAGTTGGGGCCTCCATTCCCAGGTTAGGTTAGATTACCTAACACTTCTAGGGTTAGCAGCTTAAGTTAGGTTACATTAGGTTAAGCGGCCGGTCAGTTAGGTTAGGTTACCTAACATTTCTAGGGTTAGCAGCTTAGATTAGGTTACATTAGGTTAAGTGGCCGGCCACTCGGGGTTAGGTTAGGTTAGGTTACCTAACATTTCTAGGGTTAGCAGGTTAGGTTAGGTTAGGTTAAGTGGCCGGTCACTTAACCTAACCTAACCTGCTAACCCTAGAAATGTTAGGTAACCTAACCTAACCCCGAGTGGCCGGCCACTTAACCTAATGTAACCTAATCTAAGCTGCTAACCCTAGAAATGTTAGGTAACCTAACCTAACTGACCGGCCACTTAACCTAATGTAACCTAACTTAAGCTGCTAACCCTAGAAGTGTTAGGTAATCTAACCTAACCTGGGAATGGAGGCCCCAACTGTGACGCCTGCGGCCGGCCTTCGGCATGTGGCCCCTGGGGTGGGGGATCCTGGTCCGTGGCCGATCTTCGGCCTGCAGCCCTGGGTAATAGGGGGGAGGGGGGTTCCCGCGCCCCGAGGGTTGTGGGACAGTGTCCCGTGGATTTGTTTCCTTTGTGGAAAAAAAGTTTTTGTCACTCTAACTAATATATCATTGAACATAAGTTTACAGAAAATTTACGTTTGAACAATTATTCGACATTATTTCTGTTCATCTTTGATTTATTGTAGCAGCTCTTTACTTTTAGTTGAAAAATAACCTCTTGTGGAAAAAAGTTTTTTTCACTCTAACTAATATATCATTGGATATAAGTTTATAGAAAATTTATCTTTGAACAATTATTCGACATTATTTCTGCTCATCTTTGATTTAGTGTAGCAGCTCTTTACTTTTAGTTGAAAAATATCCTCTTGTGGAAAAAAGTTTTTGTCACTCTATTAAATATATCATTGGACATAAGTTTACAGAAAATTTACGTTTGAACAATTATTCGACATTATTTCTGTTCATCTTTGATTTAGTGTAGCAGCTCTTTACTTTTAGTTGAAAAATATCCTCTTGTGGAAAAAAAGTTTTTGTCACTCTAACTAATATATCATTAGACATAAGTTTACAGAAAATTTACGTTTGAACAATTATTTGACACTTTAATTTTCTCAGGCTCGTAGATTTGGATCGAAAAATAAGTTGCTCTGGGAATTAAAGATAATATTTTATCTGATTTCTATAATGGTTTCATCCTGAAGAGTTCTATATGATAGTGAGAGGGGACATTTGCATGTTTTTCAAATTGTTTAATAACATAGACTAATCTAGTTGTTGGACCGTTACTTTCTTTTGCAATATAAGTTCATGTTTATTGTTTATTAGAGCAGTCTGTATTGAACTAAAGATTCGTTAAACAAAGAATTGCTATGAGTAACTCAAACATTGTAAGACTTTTTGTTTGATACTATCTTTTTTTTTAATGTTACTCCTTACTTTCACTTACAAAAATCTGTTTTAAATTTAATAAAACACAATGATTAGATGCTTCGTTTTCTCTCTTCTTTGCCTGGTTTGTCAATAAAGAAAGAAAGATCCGAAGCCTATACGTTCATCAGACACCGTTTTAAGTTTAAATCATTTTTGAACTCTATTTACGTTCATCATAGTTTTAAAAACAACAGCATTTTTTCAACTGTAAGTAATGATTAACATAGAAATTAAAACAACCAGTAATTATTCTGTATTTAGGGGAACTGTCCCCTTCTCAACCCACACTCTTTACGCTATAGTATTAAAAACTCTTTAAAAAATGCTTCTCGTTCAAATTCGACGGCCTTTGGAAGTAGATTTTTGAAGAATTGTGACAAAAAGACAAAAATTAGTGTATAAAGCATGAGGTTTAAGTAAGGGGTAAGCTCCAATCTTTCGAGCACTTAAAAAAGACACTAGAACATTTAATTTCCTTCTATGAAGGTCTTCTCTAAGCTAATGATATAGTTTATATGGATTAATTTCAAGCAATAACTCAATACCAAGCTCAAACGTGAATTCGATTTTCAAAGGGTTATTCCATTTCATTTCCTTCTATGAAGATCTGCTCTAAGCTAATGATATAGTTTATAAGAAATAATTTCAAACAATAACTCAATACCTAGCTCCAACGCGAATTCGATGTGTTTTTTTGTTTGTGTTTTGTGTGTGTGTGTGTTTTTGTTTGTTTTTGTGTGTGTTTTTGCGTGTGTGTGTGTGTTTTTGTGTGTGTGTGTTTTGTGTTTTTGTGTGTGTGTGTTTTTGTTTCTGCTCATCTTTGATTTAGTGTAGCAGCTCTTTACTTTTAGTTGAAAAATTTCCTCTTGTGGAAAAAAGTTTTTGTCACTCTAACTAATATATCATTGGACATAAGTTTACAGAAAATTTACGTTTGAACAATTATTCGACATTATTTCTGTTCATCTTTGATTTAGTGTAGCAGCTCTTTACTTTTAGTTGAAAAATAACCTCTTGTGGAAAAAAGTTTTTGTCACTCTAACTAATATATCATTGGATATAAGTTTATAGAAAATTTACGTTTGAACAATTATTCGACATTATTTCTGCTCATCTTTGATTTAGTGTAGCAGCTCTTTACTTTTAGTTGAAAAATATCCTCTTGTGGAAAAAAGTTTTTGTCACTCTATTAAATATATCATTGGACATAAGTTTACAGAAAATTTACGTTTGAACAATTATTCGACATTATTTCTGTTCATCTTTGATTTAGTGTAGCAGCTCTTTACTTTTAGTTGAAAAATATCCTCTTGTGTAAAAAAAGTTTTTGTCACTCTAACTAATATATCATTAGACATAAGTTTACAGAAAATTTACGTTTTGAACAATTATTCGACATTATTTCTGTTCATCTTTGATATAGTGTAGCAGCTCTTTACTTTTAGTTGAAAAAATTCCTTTGTGGAAAAAAAGTTTTTGTCACTCTAACTAATATATCATTGGATATAAGTTTACAGAAAATTTACGTTTGAACAATTATTTGACATTATTTCTGTTCATCTTTGATTTAGTGTAGCAGCTCTTTACTTTTAGTTGAAAAATGTCCTCTTGTGGAAAAAGTTTTTGTCACTCTAACTAATATATCATTGGACATAAGTTTACAGAAAATTTACATTATAACAATTATTCGACATTATTTCTGCTCATCATTGATTTAGTGTAGCAGCTCTTTACTTTTAGTTGAAAAATATCCTGTTGTGGAAAAAAGTTTTTGTCACTCTAACTAATATAACATTGGACATAAGTTTACAGAAAATTTACGTTTGAACAATTATTCGACATTATTTCTGTTCATCTTTGATATAGTGTAGCAGCTCTTTTCTTTTAGTTGAAAAATAACCTCTTGTGGTAAAAAGTTTTTGTCACTCTATTAAATATATCATTGGACATAAGTTTACAGAAAATTTACGTTTGAATAATTATTCGACATTATTTCTGTTCATCATTGATTTAGTGTTGCAGCTCTTTACTTTTAGTTGAAAAATATCCTCTTGTGGAAAAAAGAGGTTTACAAAAAATTTACGTTTGAATAATTATTCGACAATATTTCTGTTCATCTTTGATTTAGTGTAGCAGCTAGTCAATATTGTTTTTTTTATTTCTTTAAGTATCGTATTTAAAATATGTGTTATGGTACCCATACAGATATAGGCTCTTTGGCTTTAAATGATTCTTAAGTACTTTACAGAAATATCTCATTTTTAAGACTAAAATTGAACAATACGTCTCCTTTAAATATATGAAATATCGTTAATGTATTGGAGTAGGTTTTGGTTTTGGGGAGGTGGGGAAGCTACCCACCATTAAAATTCTGAATAAATATCAAACGTGGCTAATAGTCAATATTGTTTTTTTTTATTTCTTTAAGTATCGTATTTAAAATATGTGTTATGGTACCCATACAGATATAGGCTATTTGGCTTTAAATGATTCTTAAGTACTTTACAGAAATATCTCATTTTTAAGACTAAAATTGAACAATTCGTCTCCTTTAAATATAAGAAATATCGTTCATGTATTGGAATGGGTTTTGGTTTTGGGAGGTGGGGAAGCTACCCCCCATTAAAATTCTGAATAAATATCAAACGCGGCTAATATTCAATTTAGTTTTTTTTTATTTCTTTAAGTATCGTATTTAAAATATGTGTTATGATATCCATACATATATATGCTATTTGGCTTCAAATGCTTCTTAAGTACTTTACAGAAATATCTCATTTTTAAGACTGAAATTGAACAATACGTCTCCTTTAAATATCAAAAATATCGTTAATGTATTGGAAGGCGGGTCGGAGGGGGGCATTAAATAGTGGAAATTGAGGGGGTTGTTTCAACAAAATCAAAACCTACTATGTTATGTTTTTAGATTGTATTTAGCTGGAACTTTCAGGATATCTGGAGTAAACCAAATGCTACTAGACACATGTAAATAATAATCCAATTTTAAAAAATTGGATTAACTTCAGTGCATATTGCCTTCAGTCTGCGGCCCCGGGGGTGTGGGTCCCGCCCGCAGCCGGCCTTCGGCTCCACGGCTCCCATTAGACGATTTTGGAAAAAGGTGATGTGGGAGGGGGCCTGTTATTCTATGGCTATAAAAAAAAGACCAATTCTGTAGATCTGGCCCTCCCCATTCCAAATTAGATATACAACCGTCAAGTGGGGCCTTATTTTCATGAGGTCATTATAGTTATGAATCTCAGTGGGCCATATCTGACAGTACCCCTCCCCCCTTAACTATGAAAAATATTTGCTATGTGGAAAGAGTTCAAAATAAAAACTGTTTAAAAATCATTTACACAAATAAACAAATTCAATTAATTAATTTCTAAATTTGATTACAAATTCATTAACATCAAAAGCATATACTTATAAAAATAGGCGTATTTACCTTCTTCATGATTTCATGGGCTCCATTTTTTAGGGGGTGGGGGGGAATTGATTTCCCATTTCAATTCCTAGCCGAGTGGTTAGCACTTCAGACTTGAAATCCTGAGGTCAGGAGTTTGAGTCCTGCTTTCGATGGTTGTTTAGTTTGGAATGGGGGTAAATGGCGTGACCCTGTAAGCTCAGCCACAGTCGACCCAGCTCTAAATGGGTACCTAGAGAAATCTGGGGGGAAAACAAGGGAAGTGTCAGATGATTTGCCCCCAACCACGCATTGCACTCCCGGCCGAAGGCATTGAATCAGGATATTGGTACCTGCGCAACGCAGATCTTTGGTCAGCAAGCGAAAAAGTTTTTTTCAATTAAATCTGAAACACCTTGCATCAAATAATCACTTAAGAAATTCTGGATCTCTATGTAGATGGAAAAAATAGTAATTAATTATTGTTTTCTGCTGCTAATTATTGTTGCTATGTGATGACATAGCTCAAATTTCCACCCAATCATTCCTAAAAGATTCTTACTAAAAAAGTTTATGTGAGATAGAATGTTAATTTTAGTTCGTTTCTAAAAGCATTTACTGTTAGAAAAATATAACTCGAAGCTGTTTGGAGTTCTTATGCGGATTTTCACTTTGTTGACGCTATCATATCCTGTTACTGTATTTAGTTGCCCAAAGAGAGATAAATTCATCCAAAATCTTAATAGTGTCGTTATTTTTGGCTCAACTACTACTACTACTAATACTACAACTCACCGCAGCACCAGAACTCTAGTTTTTTTTGTAAGAAAATTATGGTAAATACATTTCTTTGGTTCGAAAATAAACTATTCTCGTAAAATCTGAACTAATAAAGGTTTTTGACCGTAAACTCTAGTTTTTTGATCATAGTGTTCTCAATCTTTTTAGGATGTATGGAGCGAGTGGGAGCTCACAGTTGAGGAGGAGGAGCTTCTTCTCCGTACTAGTACACCAATTGATGCTACTGACGATGTGCTAGAAGTACATTATACGGAGGAGGATGGTCTGTCACATACGTCAGAGGATCTAGTGAGGAGGGGGCCTTCGGGCTGAATGTGTGTTGAAGATGACGAGCGATTGGCACCATGTTTATCATCAATTAGAGTACTTGAAGATTTATTTGAGGAGATGCCCTCTTTAATCGATATATCAATAAATGATACGGAGATTGAATGTATACCATCCCCTCTGGTAGATATAGTGGTAGTGGAGTATAATGATAGTGATGTTGAGATACCTGAGCCAGACATTCTATATTTAAAAAACCGTTGTAAATATTGATATTTCAGATGAGTAAATGATTAGAAGAATGAGTTATTTTTTGTTATCTTTGATAGAAAACTTGGTTGTGGACTGATAATACTCTATGGAGTGATCTAATCAAACTGAACTATTCCTGTACAGAAGTCTCTGATGGTATCCTTACTCTATATATATATATCTAGTATGCGAAAATTAAAATAATACAAACAAATTTATTGTATGATTACAATATAAAACTCATTATACATATTAATAATTATATTTATCGTTAAATCATATATGAGAACTCTTCCACCACGGTTTTCGTTGTTTAAAATCCATTTCGTAGAATGACCTCTTATGTTGTCTCTTAAAGGGCCGCTTTTTCTCTTCTCTTAGAACATATTCATCATAATATTCCGAGTTATATCTTGCTTTATATACATTTTTCATTGGGTTTTCACTGCTGTCTTTTACACTAAAGAGAAAGCCCTCTTTTCCCAGTCTCTTCTTTTGATCTTCCTTTTCTGTCATATCAACCCTTCTTTTATGTGAGCTTACTTGCAATCGGTATAAATTTCTCTCCATATCACATATAATTTTTCTTCTCATTTCCTCCAGATTCTTCTCATCTATCTCTGCCTCTATGCCTTCTAAACATGCAGTATGTTCATGAGAATGTTCAAAATCATGAAAATGTCCTTTACAAATAGAACAGTTGCAATAAAAGGATATTTCTAACTCAACTTGTTCACTCATGTTATCACACTGCTAACTAAAAACTTAGTGAATTCTATTCACAGACTAATAAAACTATAGTAAAAATCCTTTCCTCATATTCTCTGAAAACCTCCGCCGCTAATATGTAACCAGCCCTCTGATTGGCTGAGAAGCGGGATGTATCCGACTCGCTGATTGGCTGAGAAGCAAACACGTGATCTAACTGTTTCCTAATTCCTGGAAACTCTTAACATTCGCTCCTAGCATGCACTTGACCAAAACAACAAGAACAAATACTGTTTCCTATTTCTGGATCATAACATTCGCCTCGAGCATGCACTTGGCTAAAACAACAACAACAAATACTGTTTCCTATTCCTGGAAACTCTTAACATTCGCTCCTAGCATGCACTTGACCAAAACAACAACAACAAATACTGTTTCCTATTTCCGGATCATAACATTCGCCTCGAGCATGCACTTGACCAAAACAACAATAACAAATACTGTTTCCTATTTCTGGATCACAACATTCGCTCCGAGCATGCACTTGGCCAAAACAACAACAAATAAATCGACCTTGGAAAAAGAGGTCATTGACCGATTAACCACGTGTTCTCCCTAGGGACTCTATGCCCATATATGGTGTAGGGTCACGAGTAGCACCCCCCTTTCTACTGTTCATAAATGTGTTTTGTTAATAATAAAAAAAGTGTCTAGTGACGAAAAATTGCAGTTTGACGCTGATTCAAAAGTGGTTACTATTACTCTGGTTAATCTTAATAGTAATTATATAAAAAAAAGAAGTTTTTTTTAACTGAAAGTAAGGAACGACATTAAAACTTAAAACGAACAGAAATTATTTCGTATATGAAAGGGGCTGTCCTCTCCTCAACGTCTCGCTCTTTACGCTAAAGTTTGACTATTTCTCACAACTCTATTTTTTTAAACAATAAAAAAGAATCAGATTAAAATCTGATTCTTTTGATGTATTATTTGAAAAAAACTACGTTTTCTAAAGAGTTAAAGAGGCTGAGTTACAAGGTCGAACCTTAAAACGTACAGGGATTAGGAGGCACAGTTGGGGGGCTGCCGCCCCCAAACCCCCCGCTTTCGCAGCCTTTAAATAAAAAAAAAGTTTTTTAAACTAAAAGTAAGGAGCGACATTAAATCTTAAAACGAACAGAAATTATTCCGTATATGAAAGAGGCTGTGTCCTCCTCAACGCCTCGCTCTTTACGCTAAAGTTTTTATTGTTTAAAAAAAGAGTTGTGAGAAAGTCAAACTTTAGCGTAAAGAGCGAGGCGTTGAGGAGGGCACAGCCTCTTTCATATACGGAATAATTTCTGTTCGTTTTAAGATTTAATGTCGCTCCTTACTTTTAGTTTAAAAAACTTTTTTTTTATTTAAAGGCTGCGAAAGCGGGGGGTTTGGGGGGCGGCAGCCCCCCAACTGTGCCTCCTAATCCCTGTACGTTTTAAGGTTCGACCTTGTAACTCAGCCTCTTTAACTCTTTAGAAAACGTAGTTTTTTTCAAATAATTTCTGCACGTTTTTGTACAGTTTATTACTTATTATTGCTCCTTGTAACTCAGCCTCTTTAACTCTTTAGAAAACGTAATTTTTTTCAAATAATTTAACAAAGAAACTGGGTTTCTTTTTAAAGTTTGAATTCAGTATTAAAAAAATTGCTCTGATGGTGAATCGAACCCGGGTTTTCCGCCTGAAAGTCTGGAGTGTAACCGCTAGACTATACAGACACAACAGTAATTGTTTTTTAGTATATGGAAGCTATTTTCGACGCAAGCAAATTCCCAAAAAACTTGATATTTGGTTTTTGGAAAACAGGGAAGGAGTGATCAGATTGAGCTGAAATTTCGAGGATAAGCTTCCAGGCCCTAGGAAAGATTATCCTCCAAATTTCAGCCCGATCAGACAACGTTAAAGGGGGGTTGTGGTCGGAAAAATTAACATGGGCTAATATAGGAAAACAAGGTTTTTCGTAAATGTAAATTCGGGGGATAATTTTTTCGGTCTGAAAATATCAAAAGGCCCTAACAGGTCGAATTCTGCTTCGAATGAGTCCTCATTCAACCGGATCCGTTGCCAACTGTGGCCTGTAGGCGTGGCTAAGAAAAAAAAAAGAAATGAATTTTAAGTGGCTATATTTGGTTTTTTGAAAACAGGGAAGGAGTGATCGGATTGAGCTGAAATTTCGAGGATAAGCTCCCGGGCCCTAGGAAAGCTTAACTTCTAAATTTCAGCCCAATCGGACAACGTTAAAGGGGGGCTGTGGTGGGAGGGTCCAAACTTCCGGCCCAGTTTACCCCATGAAGATAAAGTCGGAGGAGGATGAAATTTTGCAAGTTTCTTAGTTTGAGCTTGGGCTACAAAATGCGATTACCGCCGTCTCTCTGCGACCTCTAGGACCTGAAATCGCTTAACATTGTGGTGGGTCGCCTCTTTATAGAGGCACAACTGTGCCTCCTTGATATATTGGTATAAAAAATTCCGTTTTTTAGAGTTTCGGTTACTATTGAGCCGGGTCGCTCCTTACTTACAGTTCGTTACCACGAACTGTTTGAAAATCTATTCCAGAAACAACTGATAAAACAGCAACAATTTTCTTATGACAAATTCAAAATTTTTTGCAGCATTGTGGCAGAAAATTGCATTAGGACTAACGTGAATTTTTATAATTTTATATAACTATACATCCATAGTTCTTTCAACGTCCTTCGATTTAAAAAAAAAAATCTATATATTTCAAATCCATATTGTGTAATATATTTTATATAATTGAACTCCGGCCCTCCCAAAATGTTTCTGGTGCCCTCATTCCTTGTTTTTTTTTCTGTTTTTCGCTCTTTTTAAAATAAATTTGTCAATTTGGACAATTGTTGGCGCCCTATGGAATTGTCCCCCCTCAAGATGTTGTTTTTTGAGCCCTTGTCAGATTGCCCCATCCCCGAGATTTTTCTCTAGATCTGTCCCTGCCTAATTGGAAAAAAACATCTTTTGTAAGGTTTATTGTATATATTTAAAAACCTTAAAAATTAATTTAAAAAAAAGTTTTTTCAGATGTAGGTAAAGAGCAAAGTCGAAATTAAAACGAAAAAATGATTGCTTCAAGTTTATAAAACTTGTATCTACAAATCTGGTTTAAATATGCTGACTCGTCAAAAGTTTCCTATCGTAGAATTCTGAAAACTATCACTATTTAAAAAAAAAAATAAAAAATTACGCAAAATCAAAAGCGGAAATTTATTTCAAGGACGACGGGAGGACGAACTTGAAAAGATAAAAAGGCGAATTACATGTTCCACCTCCTCACTACCCAGCCAAAAGGGCGGAAATGAAGGTATGTAGCTTGGTCCAGTTAACTTAAGATTGACTCGGCAAGAATAGAGCACTTGAAGAACATCTTCGTTTTTTGTTGCCCTTCGATTTGGAACTTCTTCCTGAGGAGATTTTCCTTAAACTTCTCCTCCAAAAGACGATTCAATAGTCATTTACGGCCTCTTGGTGGAGCGATGTAAAGCACTAGCGGAATAAAAGATAACTGGAAGGACCCTTGCCCCGCGAGTTTAGGAGCAAAAAATAAAATACACAAAAGTAAAAATAAAAAGTAAAAAAATAAAAGTAAAAAATAAAAAGTAAATTATCCGAAAATCAATTTGAGATTATGGAGGCGTGCAAAGGCTAGTTCTTTCAGTGGCCGTATTTCATACAAGTTACATCTTTATTTGTACTGTAACTAGAGTTACAAGAGCTACTACCATAGCTATAAGAGTACACTTTCAATAATCTTTCACCGGCCATGAAATCAATAAAGTCGAGTATATATTATAATTCTTGGAAAAAAACTCGAGCAAGCTCAGTTTTCATCAAAGCGTTAGTTTTTTAGAATTCTACAAACATATGGGTATAATAATAAAATTATTCTTTATTACCCACTAGAAGCATAAAAATGTTACACATGTGGTCTACACAAGAAAAAGACACCAACAAACTACTATCACACTATCCTATCATACTATCACACTATATACCACAGCTCATATATTATCCAGTATGATCAATCTCTATCTCACCCATTATAAAAACCCGGACCGGGGTGCGAGTGCTCCAGAGAACGTTTTGGCAGATATAAACATGTTAAACATGCTAGACAGGTTAGTCTGTTTCCGACTGTTTCCATCAAAGTGCATTGAAACAAACGGAAATAAAGCTAATGCAGAAACAGGCTAAACAAGCTAAGGCAGAAATAAGTGGGAGGAGCTTTTTGTTCACGAAGACCAGAAATGATCTGCGATAAGCTTACTGGTATATTCTGTCTACTGTGCTATATACGCAGCATTTCCAGCATTTCACACACTTGCATTGAAAAAGCTGTGATTCGGATAATCCAAATTATAAAAAACTATCACAAGTTCGATTTAAGTTTCAACTTAGCTCCTTACTTCTCACTGTTCCTTACTGTTCTATAAGAAAGCACTTTTTTAGTTCAACTAATAAAAAAAAGAACTTTCATTGCAAAATTGGTTCTTCTAACCAATATATGTGTCTGTTCCCATTTAAAATATAAAAAAAAATATGGTCGAGCAGGGATCACCTCAGAATTGGCTCATTTGGGAAGCTCAATTATCCCAACTATGTGCATACGATAATGCACGTCCTCTTCGTCCAACCCCAAGGAATAAAATATCTTATATTCACCATACAGGCTAATGACCATTTTTTTCACCGTCATCACGGGTAACATTGCTTAGCTTTCATTGAATTTCATGCGGCTAAATATGGAGGCGAGACGGAGGGTTGACCCAACAAAAATTGCCGGGGAGGAGGGGACGATTTGAGAATTAGTTGATAGCAAGAAAATGAATACATTTCTTCAGATTTTTTGAAACTTTTTCTTTAATGCTGAAGGTGGCAATGAAACTAGGTTAGATGGAAGTCGCATTAGGGTTTTTATCAAAACTAATCCTCAAGCAGCTTTGAAATTGCATGTGGTTAATCCACTTGCTATTTTTTTCTTCATTTTTGCATTTTTCATTGAAAGTAGACAATAAAAGCTTGCGGTGGAGCCCGCTTGGAAAAACAAGCTATAGTTTTTAAAATCTCTGTCACTAACCAAATGCGTAAAAAACATAATAATCAAACAGTTCTTGGTAACGAACTGTAAGTAAGGAGCGACGCAGCTCAATAGTAACCGAAACTCTAAAAACTGTAATTTGATGCCAATAGATATATCCAAAGATTCAGCTTATTATGCTGATTCCGAATATATAATTTCATTACACATCGAACGCTAAGAGCCTGATAAAATTTACCTGATTTTCCAAAAATGGAGGAAATGCCCCCTAAGAGTAAAAGAATCTTAATGAAAGTCACGCCATCAGATTCAGCGTATCAGAGAACCTTGCTTCAGAGCTTGTATGTCTCCTATATGCAAAAATGTGGAATTTTCTATTTTTCGCCGGAAGAAAGATCCCGTATGTGTGTTATTTTTTTTTCAGGGGTGATCGTATCGACCCAGTGGTCGATAGGAGGGCTCATTCCAACGGAAATTAAAAGTTCTAGTGTGCTTTTTAAGTGACAAAAATGTTGGAGGGCAACTATGCACCCTTTTTTCCCAAAATCGTCTGACCAAAACTTTAAGATAGCCATTTGGTTCATCCTAGTTGAAACACCCAATAAGTATGCCTTTGGATATGACCTGACCCCCAAAGTCCGGGGGAAGGTCTCTAAGTTATGAAATTTGCCCATTCTTTACGCACAGTATGCGTTATTGGTAAGTATGCATGCATTTACGGGTGGGGGGGGAGAATTTTCTGTTGTTTTTTCAAGGGGAAATTTTTCCATGGGGAGGGAAGTTTCCACAGGGTGAACTTGTCAGGGGAAATTTTATACTCGAGGAATTTGCAAGAATTCCTATACAAAGTTCTTTTTATATACTTTGCTTTCTCTTTTCTACCTCAATTTTACGCGTGGAGTTGTTAGGGGTAAACTTTCGGGGTACATTTTCACCGGGATTGAATTGTCAAGAGGATATTTCTGGGACGAGCTGGATTTATCCGTGGAGCCAGATTTCCTGGCATTATTTAAAAAAACGTTCAGATATTAAATAAAAAAACAAGTTTTTTCAACTGAAAGTAAGGAGCAACATTAGAACTTAAAACGAACGTTTGCTACGTATATGAAGGGCCTCGTCCTCAACATCACACTCTTTATGCTAAAGTTTGAATTTTGTCCCAGTTCTTTAAGAACGACTTCTGAAACACAAGGGTCGTTTAATTAGAACAATAAGAAGCTTTTTTAAAAGTACTAAAAAATATAGCGTAAAGAGCAAGGTGTTGAGTAGTGGACCACCCCCTTCATATACGTAATAATTTCTGTTCGTTTAAGTTTTAATGTTACTACTTACTTTCAGTTTTTGTTTTTATTTAACCAAAGCAGACTGGATATTAAGATACAGTAATAAACACGCAAGCAGGTACATGACGCAACATTTATTTTCGGGGAATGGGGCTCAAAAAACGGACTAAAAGAAAACAAATAAGCAAAAAGGATATACGAACAATTTAAGAAATTTTGGGGGAAATTATGCATTTGGTTATGTAAATTATGTGTTGCTTTTCTCGATAAATAAAGGAAATCTTCCAGATTGCCAGAGATTTCAATTTAGTCCACTGACGATGCGACATAATAATAGGCTACCTGCCAAGATTCTAGCATGGGCATAATTTGTGTAGGTTAGAGGGATCCAAAAGTATGTGCATACCCGAGCGACAAAATAGCGGAAAATGAATTAGAAGGACATTGCATTCGGAAAACTAATGTAGACTAATCTGCGCATGTCTTGTTTTATTTTTTATTTTTTCTCCTTTTTTTGTATTTATCAATCAAGATAGACACTAAAGACTTGCTGTTGAGCCCGCTTACAAAGCAAGCTGAGGGTCTTAATAAAAAACCTGCCCCTAATCAAATGGCTGAAAAACAGCAATCACACAACATTCGATTCTAAGAGACAAAAGTATATGAATCAATAATTTGGGAAATCGTATTGAATATTAGAAAATGTATTTCAGAATTTTTGTTTGTTCTTTTTTTATTTGTTTTTCTTGATAAATAAATAAATTCTTTCAGACTATCAGAGATTTTGATTCGGTCCATGATGACATAATGTATTAAAAGGCTACCTGTCAGGATTTGAGCGTGGCCAATAGCTTGCGTTAGGTAGAGGTATCCCTAAAGCTAGCCGTTGTCCACAGTAAATCTAAGACTCACCAGGGTTAGGCACGTACATTGAAATTTATTACGGAGGGTGGGTGAGAGGGTCATTAAATCGTAGAGCGTCAAAAATTCACCAAAACCACCAGAAACAGGCTAAATAAACGACGAATATAGGAAGCTAAGTTGTAGATTCTGATATTGAAGGAGAGGAATGAAAACAGGGCTTATCTAAAAGTGACGTCGATTCACAAAATATAGAGGGAATATAATTCTCAAAATATAGGACAGCAATAGGTAAACTACTTCCACTAATCTTGTTGACTAAGAGGCGAGCACTATGCGTGGCGGAACATGTGGCGCTTCGAGATGCACATCAGATGGCGGAGAGTTGGTGACACCTCGCATATGAGATACAAACCATTCAAAATGGAAAGAGAAGTGTTTGTAATTGCAACAGATCCTCTCAATCAAAAGCCAACTTTCGAACTTTTTGCTTTTAGAATTCTCCGAATCGTGTTTCCGAGCCATCTGAAACTTTCATGAAGAACTAAATTGAAGAATATCTGAAATATCCCCTGCGAGACGAATGCTTTGGCGAAATCCATTTTGACAACCAGGAATACCGGTCCATGACAACTTAGAGTGAGGCAAACGCAGGTAGGTTCTTGGGTTATATCCAGAATGGTCAAAAGACAAAAAGGTCAATGACAAAAAGAAACTAGTAGGATTACAGAAAATTGTAGAAAAACGGTAAAAATCATGAGACTTAGGGGGAGGGTTTGACAGGGAAGGTTTCACTAAATACTAACTTATCCAAAGCATAGGTTACTGCCTGGCGTCCACTTATTACGAAATTAAATAAAAAAACAAGTTTTTTTCACCTGAAAGTAAGGAGCGACATTAAAACTTAAAACAAACAGAAATTATTACGTACAAGGGATTGCCCCCTCCCCGATACCTTGCTCTTTACGCTAAAGTTTGACTTTTTGTTCCAAATATTTAAGAATGACTCCTGAAACACAAGGGCCGTGTAGTTAGAATAACAAGCCTTTTTAAAAGTTATAAAAAAACTTTAGCGAAGAGAACGAGGTATTGAGGAAGGGGCGACCCTCCTCCTATACTTGATAATTTCTGTCCATTTGAAGCTTTAATATTAGCCTACTCCTTAGTTTCAGTTGGAAAAAAAACCTTCTTCTGCATTTGATTTCTGATCGTCTTTTAAATAATTCCAAAAATCTAGCTGCCCCTCCATGGAAAATTCCCTTTCCCCATGAAAAACTACTCCAAAGAAAGATCCTGTCACGTAAACCTTCCCTTACCAGAAAGATCCCCCCCTCCAAAAAATGTCTATATACTTCCCAATAACCAGCACTTTATGTAAACAATGGGCAAAATTAATAGCTTGCAGCCCTTTCCCAGGACTAAGGGGGCTCAGGTTATCCTCAAAAACACAGTTATTAGATCTTCCGACTATATTGAATAAAATGGCTATCTCATGATTTTGATGGGAAGATTTTAGGGAAAAAGAGGGCATGGGAGGGGGACTAGTTGCTCTCTAATCTTTTTGGTCACTTAAAAGGGGCACTAGAACTTTTAATTTCCGTTGAAATGAACTCTCTCCCAGTATTCTAGGACCATTGGTGCAATACGATCACCCCTGAAAAAAAAACAACACGCAATCCGAGATCTTTATTCTGGCAAAAACTGCAAAATTTCACATTTATGCAGACAAGAGCTTGAAACCTCTACAATAGGGTACTCTGTTATACTTAATCTGATGGTATGATTTTCATTAAGATTCTTTGGTTTTAGAAGGTTTTTCCCCCATTTTTCAAAAATAGGGCAAATATTCTCAGGCTCGTAGCTTCTGATGGTTAACAATAAGCTTAATGAATCTTGCATATTTGGAATCAGTATATAAACCAGTTCTTTTCATATATCTATTTATATCAAATTTTGTTTTTTAGAGTTTTGGTTGCTATGCGTCGGAACCCCCACGCATTTTCGTGGAACCCCCCTTATCGAAAAGAATTCCAGTACTTGTATATATTCTGACAACCGACATCAATTAATTACTTACGAACATTCAAGACTTAGGGCATAGGTAACAGAATATTTTGTTTTGCAGGTAATGTCACGAAGACAAAAACGCAGTGACGCCTTTTTTTTGGGGGAAGAGGAGGGGAGATGTTGTGAAAACAACAAAAAAGGGCAAAGTATTTGAAAACTGGGAAGGTTTAAAAAAATGTATCTTGGGCAAGGGCGTATCTAAGATTTGTGCTCGAGGTGGTTACAAAAAAAAATAAAAAAAGTAATCAACAATTTGTTTTGATAGCAAATTCGATAGGTAAGTAAGGTCAAAACCTTGTCCATGTGCTTGTTCATCACAATTGCTAAAGTAGGAAAACAGTTCTTTTCTTCTTCTTTCGTTTCCTTTTTTTCTAACCAAATAATTACCTCTAATACATCATATGCATTTTTGTTCGTTTTACGAGTCGGAATTACGTTTTTACGAGTAAGTTTTTCAGGATGCAGTGAGAGGGGCTCAAACCTGTAACACCCCCCCCCCCTCCTCACCTGGATATGGCCTAGATCTTGAGAGACAGGACAAAAGGGTTTCTTGATTACGAATCAGTAGGCGCACTACGCAGGTGCAATATTTCCGAGATTGTAATCATGTTCAAAGTGCTCTTATTGAAAATATACACAAATATTTACATCGTTTCATAAAATATCTTATAAACACTAAAAATAATTAAATATTAAGAAAATTTATGTATACAAATCGAAAAAATATTTTGTTAATTTTGTTCAGTATATATATATATATATACTGAACAAAATAGCTATCTAAAAATTTTGATCAGATAACTTTGGGGAAAAATGGGCGTGGGAGGGGGCCGAGTTGCCCTCCAATATTTTTGGTCACTTCAACATTCCTTGAATTTTAGGGGGTGTTTTTCCCTGTTTGAAAATAAGGCAAACTTTCTCAGGATCGTAACTTTTGATTGGTAACGCTAAACTTGATGAATCTTACATATTTGGAATCAACATAAGAAGCTGATTCTTTTGATTTATCTACCGATATTAAAACTCCGTTTTTTAGAGTTTCGGTTACTATTGAGGCGACTCGATCCTTACAAGTTTGGTACCACGAACTGATTGAAATCATTTAAATGACGTCATACGCCTGTGAGACTCTTGAAAAGATCCTCACATAAGAATTCTACCAACTAAAGACAAAAATAAATTAGCACAAACAGTTAAGCCGACAATATGATAAGTTCTACACCAAGTTGCTAAAGAAAATTTAAAATTGTAAATATTTAACCTTGATTTTTATCGGGTACGGATTAGATAAGATTTCAAGTGCGTCACAAATGCTTTTAAAATGGTAATTGCCACATTGCGTTTTTTCCCCTAACCTGACTAATTATATTTGACGTCAAAATGCTTTGTCCACATCTCCAGGCCTTAGGATACAGACGCAATTAGTCACAAAATGCCCTTGAGTTATTTTCGTACATTAAAATTAGTGCATATGAACTGTCGTTAATACCTGCAGAAATCCTTTCAGACTACGTTATGAAAACATAATAAGGCCGGAAAGCGAACCGTAGAACTGAAATTTAACTGGATTCTTAGAGTGGGAAAGCTTCCCGATGAGTGCATCCAGGATTGTTAGCGGGAGGGGTTTACAAAAAAACTTTAAAAAACGCATCAAAAATTTGTTTATAAGCATTTTGGTACATTTTTTACTTTTCGGACAAAATTTAGGGCGGGGGAGGGGTCAAAACTAGTAGTTCCACACCCTGAATACGGCCTTATCTATGGATCTGTCTGCAATAAGTTCTTGTTCATTTTGCAAATGACATTTGTAGACGTTTCTTGTTTTTGTTTGGTGGTAGTTAGTTAGAAAGCAAGCAACCCAAAAAATTGGGTACTTAAGTATTAAACGTACTCTTTTATATACTGCAAGGGCGGATCCAGGTTTTATTTTCGGGGGGGGGGGGGGTTACTAATTTATGACTCAGTTTTCGACTGATTTTTACCTTGGTTTTACTAATTTTCGACTCAGTCAAAAATTTCGAGGGGGGGGGTGTTCAAACCGGGTAACCCCCCCCCTCCCTGGATAGGCCTTGATATACTGTATATGGAATGTCAAACTGGAGACGCTACAGTTACCGGGACAGATACCCGATCATAAAACAGTTGTTAGAGTGGAATTGAGTGAAACGGGTGATCTAAAATGAATGTTAAAATTACAACTTGGGATTTGCCAAAGACAGAAAAAGAGGCAGTTGATTTTTTACAGGATAAGGGGTTATTGCCCAAGACAAAAGAGTGTGAAAATGGACATCATGACTTAAGCTTGTATGGGAAGCATATTGGACAATTTTGGAGGTGTTGTAAATCGGCTTGTAAAAAGAAAAAAGTCAGTTTTGCGTGGCAATACGTGGTTTGCTAAAAGTAGAATACCATTTCTTACTGCAGTTCGTTTCATTTATAGCTGGGTTTACGAATCGACGTCTGTGGCCTGGTGTGAACGAGAGCTTAGCATTTCTAAGGAAACAGCTATCGATTGGAATAACTACCTCCGTGAAGTGTGCGTGTTTTCTAGCGGAGCGGATGCGTTCTGGGTGGCCTGCTCTCCGTAATTTTATGCTCCAGTTCCCATAATTTTGTTAATAAACTATTATATTTTCAGCATATTTTGTTTTATTTCATTAGCATTAACTAAACTTCACTTCTCGCATGTGTCCTGGATTTTAAAACGGTACCATTTCTGCTAAGGTAGATACTAGTTAATTATGCATCAATGTCCCAACATCCTTGAACAATAACGCCTGGTTGTGGCGAAGACTACCAATTAAATGCTTGCAATGTTCTAGGGCATCCATGATAGGGCCGAGAAACTTTTGATGTTTCCCAACAGAATTCTACAAACTAGCACTTTACTGAAAACACAAAGCTGGCTCCAAGGAGCAGAAAATTCAACAGGTAGTCTGCAGAAAATAAACAACTGATTTAAGAGGCTTGATATAGTCTTTTACCACGATATCAATGAATTTTACTACACAGTTTAAATTCTCTGAAACACTCAAGAGAGCTTAGTTTTCAGTAAATGGCTAGTTTTTCAGAATTCTACAAATATAAAGAGCAAAACACGGCCCATAGTAACCAAAAGTTTTAACAAATGCTTTGAAAAAACCTGTCTAGTACGAAAAAAATTGTCATTTAACGCTGATTCAGGAATGGTAGGCTAACTAAGTATGCTCACTGTGACAAATAATGTTCGATGTAAATATGTCAAAGCTTGACATTACAAAAGCAGACCATAAAACTAAATCTTTTCAGGGAGGTCAAAAACTCTGTCATAACAAGATGGGCCTAGAAGGCCCATCTTACAACGTGCAAATGCCAGGTTCTCCAACAACGCCGCCTTTTTACTAAATTATATGCAGGGAGGCTTTGAAACGTTGGCCCTGGATGTGAATTTTTGACTTTCTTAACTTTTTGATTAAAACGACCAACTTAAAATTTCATCCTTTGGGCGGCGGGGATAATGAGGGCATGGAGATGGATGGGTAGGCTACCTTCCGATTTGTTTCGTCTCTCAAAAATTTCACTAAATTTCAGTATTTTGACCGAACATGCCTCATAATTTTACGCAAAGCTTTTGCCCTTGTAGGATGGAGCCGAGAGAAAAGAATTTTCGAGTTTTGTTTGTCGCACGAAAAATCTGGAGGGGGGGGGGGGTTCAAACCTGGTAACCCCCCTGGGTACGGCCTTGGTGGGACGGTTTGGAATCTCCTCCCCTAGCTACGCACGTTTTGCGTGCATTTTGAAAAATCAGACCATTTTTGTATTTTAATTAGAAACAATCATAAAAGCCAAAATCAGTACTTTTGTCTTATAGCCACCACACTCAAGATCTTGTATCGCGAACATGTGACAATAACCGGTTTTCATGCTCTTTATACCAGACAATATTAGCTTCGGCTCGGTGGGAAACTACATTGTAGCTATATTTTAATTAAATATTTAGTTTGTATTTTGGTTAGGTTAGTTTGGGTTACGTATTTAATATAATGCGGTCTGGGCGGCCACCCTTCCATAATTCTTTGTTGTAGTTTTCATAATTGTGTTGATAAAGTATTATATTTTCATCATATTTTGTTTTATTTCATTAGCATTAACCCAACTTCACTTCTCGACAAAACTTGACTGGGGTGGCTATAAGACACAAGTACCCAAATATATTTTTAACTTTAGGTATGCAGAGTGGGCAATAGCCCCCTGTCATGTTATTGTTTACGCAAAATTCATCAGGTAGTTCCGAGGAAAATTTACGTTAGACCTACG
The DNA here is from genome assembly GCA_027921565.1 of Artemia sinica. Lineage (NCBI taxonomy): Eukaryota > Metazoa > Arthropoda > Branchiopoda > Anostraca > Artemiidae > Artemia > Artemia sinica. The sequence goes on from CM051273.1 coordinate 52,184,052, forward strand.
CCACCCCGCCCAGAATTGTGACCAAGAAATGTCTATGATCATGTTCATCATCGTTGCATCAAATAATGACAAAATGGTACTATCCCATTATCCGGCCCTCTCGGGTTAATCACTATAGACTAGGCAATGATAAAGCCCGTTTTTGACGTCTTAACTGTTACAGAGAAGGCAATGATAGCAAGGTTTTCATTGCGTATACGATATTAAACTGTGGGTTTTTGGGGTTTATGTGGGGGGGAAGGTACCTAGTTTAGGTTAGGTTACGTATTTAGTATATGCAATTCTTTACCCCCGCCTCCCTAATGTGCAAAATTATAGCCCAAATTTGCTTCTAGACTATTATATATTCATCCTATTTTTTTTTATTTCATTAGCATTAACCGAACCTGACTTTTTAGAGAGGCCCGGATAATGGGATAGTACCGACAAAATCTTACCGCACGGTTTTGTATCCATTAGCAAAAACGATTTCACGTGATTCAGACTCTTCTTTTAGTTCACAAACACTTTGATTCAAAACTTTCGTCTTTCTAAATTCACATAATTCGACTCCGTTGGTTGGCAAAATTCCAAGAACTGATTACTTCTGTCAAGGAAATATGACCAAGTGAATTCAAAGTCCAAATTCCCGTCGGACATAATCCTTTCTTCCAAGTTTTTATTGCATTCAATTGACTAATTCTGTTTGCATAATTGGGAGAATCTTTTTTCACATTTCATCTTTAAACCGCTGATTGGGCTTTAATATGAACATCCAACTAACGCTTGCCATTGGGATTGTTCATTTCCGCTTTGTCTTCAATAAATGATACTGCAGATTTAGTTTTGTAAGCCATGGATATCAGTGGCATGTAGGACCTCTGCGTCAGGGACGTACGTACATTGGGGGAGCCTCGGAAAGTGTCCCCACCGCTTGAATCCAATTTCCTAAACTGCTGGGCATTTCTTATTCAAGTTATCAAATATAATTGTGTTTATCATTATTTTGCCTTGACTATCCTGGAAAACGCTGAACAAGATTTGTTATTATTTTGTTCACGCTGAGGTTTAGGGGGTTTGACCCCCCCCCCCAAAAAAAAAGAAGAAGAAAGAAATCTTCGTCCGAAACGTAAAAACACAACAAATGTATATAAACACATTTTGATGTGTTTTTGAAGGTTTTTTTGCAAAGCCCCCGAACAAATTACCCCTTCCCCCAAACGAAATACTGGATACGGCCATTGTTCTCAATATACTTAGTTAAAGGTAAAAAAGTTAAAGATAATCTAAATTGGATGCTAATTTAAAATTAAGTTTTTCTTTGAATATCAATGGAGTTAATTGAATTTTGCTAGTTTAAACAGGTTAAGTGGTTGTAGTACTTGTAGGCTAAATCTCGAGAGGAAGGAAGGAGCTTCATTGTTATGGTTAAAAAAGAATTATATATAATTATATATATGGTTATATATATGATTGGTTATTATATATATGGCTATTATATTATATTATATATATGGTTATTCATATATATGAATCATATATATGGTTAAAAAAGAATTGAGGAGGCACGTGGCTGTGTCATGTGTTGAAGTGGGAGCCGTACTGCATGTTAGTGAAGAATCTTTGATGTATTTGGGTCTCAACGTGCTTTTGTCTTATGTGAGGGGTTGTCGACTCTCATAATTCATTTACACCAAGCGGCGCGTAACGAGCGTGACGGAACTGTGTCAAGCGTAGCGGAACTATGCTAAGTGTGGCGGAACTCTGCAGCAAATATGGCGTCCCCAGATGTACACAAAGTGGCGAGAAATCGGTCACCCCCGGTCTTGGAGCAATTCCTTTTAAGATTTATGTAGGCTATTTTCTTTTTGATTGTAAGCCCGTTTGAACCTTACACCTTCATAATTGTCACTATTTTCCAAAATGTGTTATCTCTTCTTATTGTTACATAGAAATAATGGTGAATAGTACTTCTGACATCTAAGGTAACTTTATCATATCTTAGATGCTTTCCGAGCTGTCCGAAAATTTTTATTTTACGGACGACTCGGCCTCTATAACAGAAAAAAAACATATCCCAGTTTTCAGGTCCTCTGCAAAAATTTACTTCTAGTAACATGACGCCTTTCGATTTACCGCAGCTGATAGATCTTCAAACCATATTCATGCTCTAGAAATTCATTAGCAGACTAAATGTACAAGACATCAGAACGGAAACATTTTCTGCCCTCCTTCGACCCATTTTGGGTGTATTCATTTTTGAAAACCGCCATTTTATATGATTTTTTTTGTGTTTCAAAATACTGAAATTTTAGGGCAGTACATGTTTTTCGTCAGTGTTGCAACCATGCAAATACATGAGCAGCATTATTAGCTAGACTTGGCAACCCTTTTCCCCGTAAAAATTAAAGGTGAGCGAACCAAAAATATAAATAAAAATATAACCTGTTTATCAAATAGAGCCAGATTAGCTTCAAAATCGAACTCGGTAATCTCAGAAACATGAATACCAAAAGCCGAACCATTGTTTCGTTTCCAGTTTCTTAACGGCGTTGCTGGTTCAGAGCTTCCTAAATAATAAGTGAATAAATTTACTTAGTTTTTATCACCAATATCTTTACCAGTTGCTCAAACAGAAAAGGGGGGAATGAATTCTATTATGTCTTGCGACAATTTTATTACGATAAATAAAAGTTCAAATAGGGATAAAATCCTTTTAATAGACAGTGATGATGATAACAGTGATAGAAATTCACAAAAATATAAGATATTTCGGTCACATATGTGACCGAAATATCTGGTATTTTTGTGAATTTCTATCACTGTTATCATCAAAACTGTCTATTAAAAGGATTTTATCCCTATTTGAACTTTTATTTATCGTCATGGAAAGGCAGTGTGGTCTCCGAAATTATCTACGACAATTTTATTATTCAACGAAAAGTTTCCTGGCATCAAAATAGCAAGGCCATACCCAGAAAAGTGGGGGGGGGGGGTTAGGGGGGTTTGAACCCCCCACCCTCCCCCCAAAAAATGTTTGTTTGTCTGGCCCGTAAAAACGTAACAAAAATGGATATAAACAAATTTTGTATGCGTTTAATAAGGTTTTTTGTGTACCCCCCCCGAAAAAAGATCCTGGAAACGGCCTTGTAAAATAGTTTCAAAATAAGCATTGACCAAACTTGACCTTTCGTGTGTAGCATATAATGCATAAGTACCGATAGCGTCAGATCTTTGCTTTTATCGAGTGGATGCCTCGCGTGTTTTATAGATATTAGAACAGTACCAAATTAAAGATTAACAGCCTGTTGATTCTCGAAGAAAACTACACTTTCTTAAACTATTTGGCACTATATATTTTTATCTGGTTTTTCATCTACGCTTCTTTGAGTTTGTTCATAGATTTTCAAGGCAATAAGGAGAAGGGCAGGTGGCAGGTGTCTACTATATTCTGCCGGTGTGCTATTATTGATATTTCAAATTAGCCCATCCGCATTCTTGTTGCTAACCAAATGTTTTATTGTCTCTCCAGATTGTTTACCACCCTAAACAATCTGTCAATCAGATGGAACAAGGTATTTCATGTTTCAGGGGGTAGATTCGTGAATTTTATTATATTTTTCATTGTCGAATTTTCGTAGGACTTGCTTAGAGGGGTGTTAATCCTTCCTGTCTTTGAGACGTGGGTTTTCTTTATGTGTGATGCGAGGATTCTTGAAAACGAGAAGCATAGTTTATATAATTATCTATAATTATAATTATCGATAATTCTATAAACTGTGACGAGAAGCAAGATTTTCGTCAATTTCGCAAAATTTAACTCTTAATTTCTTTCCTTTTGTGTCTTACCTTCTTGCTCTTTTAGTTCATTATTTTTAAATCTCCTACCAATTTACTCTTATTTATTATTTTATTCAGGTATTGAAAAACAAATTTTATTTATATATTGAAAAATATTATATATCATTTAGATGTCGAAAAAAAGGGTACTTGTGCATTATAACTGAACCAGCGCTATAGACGGGAAGTTGTCATAACATCTAACCGTCAAGACCACTAATGTCAGGACATCGACAAAATCCGTCACAACATCGACAAAAAAATCCGTCAGAACCATTAACCGTCAGGACATCGACACATTTTAAAACTTCTTTTTTGGGGGTTTAGGAGGGGGGAAAGGTACCTAGGTTAGGTTAGTTTACGTATTTAATATATGTTTTGCTTTACCCCTACCCCCCCTGATGTGCAAATATATAGCCAAAATTTGTTTCTAAACTATTATATTATATAAACATATAAATTTTTTGTCGATGTCCTGACGGTTAGATGTTATGTCGTTTAGTGCTTGTGGCAGTTAGAAGAAATGGTTGCACCCCGCTATAGACTGTACAAGGAAACCAGACACGAAACCCGTCAAATGGTTATTTGCAAGATATAAATGGATTGCAAAGCGTGGTTTCCCATTGAGTTTACAATATTTAAACGATTGTTTTTTAGGCTTACGGGGGGGGGATACCTAGGTTAGGTTAGATTACGTATTTAACATATGCTATGCTTTACCCCCACCCTTCCTAATGTGCAAATATGTAGCTCAAATTTGTTTCTAAACTATTATATTTCCATCCTTTTTTATTTTATTTCATTAGCATTAACCAAACTTGACTTCTTTCGTGTCTAGCGCTGGTTTGGTTATTATGCACAAGTACCAAAAATGTTTTGAATTAAGAAATAGAAATGAAATAGAAATGAAATAGAAATGAAATAGAAATGAAATGAATGTTAGGTAATTAATAAATGCTTTACCCGACATGCTAAAAAATAAAAAACTAAAAATATTCTTTCACAGTTTCATGTTTTGTATTTAGTATGGAAATTGTAAGAAAAGGGGGAGGAAAAGACGAGAAAAAAATGGGTTGATTTGAAAAAGAAATGCCAATAAATCAGAAAAATTTAGGAATTCGGAGGAAAGTGGGTTAAAGCCCTCTTAGCGCATGTCATCGTAGCTGGGTTGATTCAAAAGATATTATGTGACATATTCTTTTTCAAACTGAGGATCAAAGCCCCATTTAATTTAGCTTAACACATTTTAACGATTGATTGAATTCATTGGATACTTAAGGTACTTGGAAATTTGTTTTGTCCCCAAGTACGTCTTATACCTCCTGCTCACTCATAGAAAGCTATAAAATAGAGCTTTGGATATCAAATCACACTGATCATATCTTTGATGTTACTACTACAGCACCAAGCCACCCAAGGCCAAAATAGCTGCGAACCTCCTTCTTCCACCTCAATCCATTAAAGGTCTACCTCCTTATCTTCTCCAAGAAGTTTCAGTTCCGTTTTAATCCTCGCTTATGACCTCTTCCCACCGCATCTGAAGACTACTTACATTCTTTTTTTGACAAAGCTGGACGACCCCCAAAACCCCAATCTATGGTGTCCTATGATTCTTTGCACGCAATATGTATTTTATGTTATCCATCTTAGCTTTTCTTTCATCATAGCCCTAGAAACTGCACTGCCGCCAATTCACCAAAATTTAAGGGGGGTATATGTTTCAATGTCTGGGGAGCGGAGCAGTATTGTCGTTTTATTTCGGACTTGTCCAGTGAAAATATAAAAAAAGACAGTTTCAATAGAAATGCCCCAGAAAAGGTATTTTTCAAAATCTAGGTAGGCATAGCCCCCCTGCTCCTTCCTCGATTGACGTAGCAAAAAAAAGCGGGATCGAACCAAATTTAATACATAAAGAATATCTTCCCTTATTACAGTTCCTTTTTAATAGAAGTCAAAGATACGAAGAACTTTGTCTTTCACTCGTTACTTGTATGACATAGCGCCGACCTAATATTCTTCATATAAGTAGAACCTGTTTCTCTGACACTCAATCCTAATGAAATATACTTAAATATGATAAAAATATAACACTTTAGAAACAAATTTGGGCTATATATATAATAATAATAATTTATTTGTTACCCACTATAAAAAAGAAGCGGAGTACATCAAGAACAAAAAAAAAAAAAAAAAAAAAAGCAAACTCGCACACTTAACAATTATTTACATGAAACGACGTAAATTATGGTGCGCAGTAAGACCTGCAGATAACGACAGCTTTCCCGCAAGCACAGTCACTTTTTCCCGTAAATCAGGGAGGCCGAATCGCGATATGTACATTAGTGGGGGCAAAGTATAGAGGGTCTGCATACCTAATGCGTTAGGTAATATTATTCTGCATATTATGAAGTAAGAATTGTTTTCTAATTTCTTGTTTAAATATTTTACAACCCACCCATCCCCCCATCCCAATGTGCAAAAATATAGCCAAAATTGTTCCATATATTTTGTCACTTCTCTTTATCTTGTCTCACGCTAAGCCGAAAAAAACTAACGAAAAAAAAAAACGGTTCTACAACGCGTCAATGGATGAACAACTTAAGTGGTCGGTTCTCTATCATGCAAGTATCTTTCACTCACCCATAAAATTATTGTCGAAGAATAACGCCTGCTGATTTTGTGCTCCCAACTTGTTGTGTAGGAGGTAACTTCCTACCCAACTTGTTGGGTAGGAGGTTACTTCCTACCCATTCGCTTTTTCTTTACCTCTATGAATATTCACTAATTATGCCTGATTACGCTCTTCTGAGAAATAATTTGAATGAACGACAAAGGACGTGCCTAACTGGGGGTCACTTTCGCTAGTCGGTGTTTTTTGGGCCCGCCTATATTTCTTTTTGTGGCTAATAAATCCCTAATTTCATCATTGTCAGCCAAGTACGATACCGTCTTATTGTCTTGGGTTTTCAACAAAGGATCTTCGCCATTTTGTAGGAGGATTTGTACAGCCCGCAAGAAACGCCTCTTAATGGCACAGCAAAAATTGTATTTTCATAGTAAATTGAGACGTTTCAGAAATAACGTTTGTTTAAGCAACAAAAAATGATTTTTTTTCGGAAAAATAACCTACATTTTCTTTTCGAAGAGTCAAAATATAGCCTAAATACCGTAAAGTTGGTTTCAAAAAAACATTTAAACTTCAGTATAAAGATCCAAACGGCAAATTTAATCATATTTTTCCATTAGATTACTTAGGCTTACTTTAAAAAAAATAGCGTCAGAGAACTAACATAAAACGTTGATTGTGCAACCTCTAACGTAAAGTTCCGCCGGAAAGTTGAGGTTGGAGTCCTTGATTTTCCCCGATCCATGGAGATGGGGAGGATGACTTAATAGCTTTTTAGGGGGGTTTGTAAGGAACTAACGGGATTGAGGAAAAAATATTTCTGGAATGGTTCGAATGAGATTCTGAAATAAGTTAAGAGTTTTAACTAAGTTTTAAGGGGATAAAGAAGTTGGGGATTTATTGGCATGGGTTTGGCTCATAGGGATACTTTTCAATTTATATATTCAGTTTGGATTCGGGCGTGTGTTTGTTTTTAAATTTAACCCTGCTGTCATTTTTGTATTAACCATGGCTCGCAACTTGTACTCTGTATTAACTTGTGCACCTCCTGTCACTTGTATTAACCATTACTTTCAATTTTGAAAAAAAAAAGTATGTTCAAAATCTAGATGAAGGATTTTTTTTTATTTTCAATGAAAATACCAAAAAGTGTGTTTTTCAAAATGAAGAGTGGGGAGCAATTGCCCCCTGCCCTTTTCAGTCGGTTTTCTCAGTGAACGGAGTCAAATTTTGTCATTTTTCTAAAATTATTGGCAAATTCTGTCTGAAACTTCAGTTTGGAAATTAAAAAGTTCCCTTCAGAATAATTTCGGAATAGCAAGGCTGCTTAGCTGTAAAATCAGAAAACGTAAAAGTAGAAAATAAGATACATTTCTAATTCTCGTTTTAATGCACTACTGGAGAATGACCTAACCTTCAGGTGGAAAAACGTCGACTATTACTGCTCACTTTTGTGCTAGTTGGGATACATAGGTATATAACTGTGCCTCAATTATATCTTTTTTTAATTCGTCCTTTTTTTTATTTGTCCTTCCTCAAAAGTGTCTTTATATTCATTTTTGTTACATTTCTACGAGTCGGACAAACGTTTTGGGCGAGTTAAAAACCCCGCCCCCTTCCTGGATATGGCCTTGCTTGTGTATGTACCAGGAATGTAGCCTACATCGCTAAAGAAATGGCTAATGACCTGCCAAAATCTTCTAGACTAATAACTATTTAGTTTTTGACATCATTTGGCTATTAAAATTATACATGCAAAAATCAATTAAAAAGATAAATTGAAGTTATTTTCGTCAACGTATGAAAATTAAGGTAGACAAAATGTTTTTTTTTTAATTTAAGGGGGCAATTTTGTTGCTTTTTCAATTTTTTCATTGAAATTACCCAAAAGGCCATTTTCAGTGAAAATACCAAAAAAAGATATTTTACCAAAATCTAAGGTGGGAGGCCAAAAAATCTAGGAGAGATAAGCTCCTTGTCCCTCACGAATTGACGCCATTGATTACAACACATACTCATGTTGATTTAAGGGCTCAATCAAAGAGAATAGAGATTAATTTCTTATAATTTAATAGCAAAAAGTGTGATCTGATTTTATTTGTTACTCCTCGCAAACCAACCGCATTATTCCTTAAGTGTATTCCGCAAGGAGGCCCTGTCTCCATAATCATCTCCCTTTTTTAAACCTGATCGGTTTCTGATTCGAATCATCGAGCGAGTAGAAAGAAAGTAAAAATAAATTCCTTCAAGGTTGGTGGTCTCCTGTGTGACATCTCAAGCCAGCAGAAAGAACGAACAGCTTTCGAGTCACAAGATTCTTTTACATGTAAACTCTCTGTTTTTTGTAGCTGAATAAGAAATACACCGCTGCCACACTAAATAAGTTACTGGAATGGTGTTGAATTCTTTGTGAATGTTTGTTAGAGGGAAGCAGGGGTTGCGGATGTGCTTTGAAATGGAATAGTACAGTGGCGTCGTTTGGGGGTGGCACAAGGCGTCGTTTGGGGGTGGCCAAAAAAAAAATGGAAAAAAGCTTTTATATAGCCCATGCCCCTTGACTCTCTGGATGTGGAACTTTTTTGCCCCCTCAATAAAATGCTGGAGCTACGCCCCTGGAATGGTAGGAAGGGTTGTTGCGACCAGGAGCTGCGTGAGTGCAAGATATCTTCTCTTTCTGTCATTTCGTCTTTTCTCTTTCTTATTATTTTTCTTATTTAAAAATATAATATAGTATCTGTGGGGTATATATATTTTTATATTTTTGGGATATTTTGGATTTGTTTTTGATTATTCCATAGGTGTCACT